>CAJNDV010033068.1:0-20470 GCA_905221635.1 Symbiodinium sp. CCMP2456
AGCGCTGTAGGCATTGGAAGTTCAGAGTGTTCAGCTGACAAGCCACAAGCTTTTTGAACCAACGCTCTTGATGTCAGCCGACAGGCCTGAAAAGCAGAATGCCATTTACGTTTTATAGAGATAAGTCGCCTTAGTTAGAGACATTCCAGCTTTAGGCCCTGACGTTCCTGGCCATGGCTGGTGGGGTCATTAACCAGAAGTTCTTGGTCTGCCGGGATACAAAGGCGCCGCTGTCCACTCTCAGGTAACTGTAGCACAAAACTGACATTTACATTGAATTTGTAGTTCGGTTATGCGAAACATTCAGCGGGAGTTGTGAACTTTTAATTCGTGGGTCCACCTCTAAGATAGGACTCATCCCAACCACCGAAGCTTTGCGGCCATCGTTCGGGCTGCAGGTGCGGCAGGCACCTGCCAAGGTGAGCACGAAGTTCCATGATTTGAAGGCTCGTCGGTCCTTGGGCATATCTTCGTGGGAGGCACTTGGGTGCTTTGCTACTGTCCAGTCTTTCGTGCCCCCGTTTGCTGCGACAATGCCGACGGACCCTCATCATGTGATGCCACTATGAACTGCAGGTAGTGATGGCCTGCATGTAGCTGAAGGCCACGAGCTTCCCAGTCAGTTATTCGGCGAGGCCGGCCAAACCGTGGTGGTTCTCGATCAGCCGCGCCAGCTGCCGGATGGCAGCCTCTGTGTACCGATCCAGCCCAGAGGCTCGATGCCTTCATGGGCCTCGGGTAGCATCACCCATCGCGTGTTCGTTGCATTCTGTGCTTCGGGGCTCTGCCGTGAGGATGGGTCGATGCCGATGTTCTGCAAGACTTTCCTGGCTCGTCGACATCCGAGGCCTCAACAAGGGAGGAGGAACAGCAAGCATGGCCTAGCGGTCTAGCGCGTCACGCATAAAATAACCATGCAGCAGTACATGACGGCCCACGAAGACTGAATCGAGAGGCCTCGGCCTGAACGTGGCAGGAAAGCTCCCAATGCTCTTTGAACTACTGGCCTTGTACTGTGCCTCAGCAGTCGGCTTTTGTGAGGTGACGACACCAGTGGAGTCGAGCGGGGAGGTGATCCCAGCTGCCAAACGGGTTTGTCGCTTATGCCTCATTTTAAATCGGGTGCGTGCATCAAGTAGGAAGCTCACACAATTCGAGTGGAGAGTATGAGTGTGGCTGCAGTTCGCCGTCGGTCTCAAAGAGTCCTGTTGTCAGGAGCACTTGTCTCTAGACGCAACTGCTCGAAGGACGCATGGCAGTACGCCAGAGATGCGGAGCCAAAGGTTGCCACTGGGCATCGTGCGGAGCAGTGTGAGAAGCATATGGATCCCTGAGATCGGGCTCATTTCTTGCTTTCGAGAGCTCAAGGCCTACAACGACGGCCGCGAACAGCCCTCAGAAGCTGCTTTGGCACGACACGCGACACGCTGATCGGCTCTTGCTCTACATGCTACCACACGATTCTTGTAAGAGGACGCGCAGATTTCAATGAGAACCCAAACCCCAGATTTTGGATGAAAAAAAGGCAAAGGCTGGCGACGCATGGGCAAAGTACGGAGGCAACAAAAGCAACTGGGTCCGGGCCTTAGTTGTCTCAGCCTGACACGTCCTGGAGGTAGCAGCTGATGCAGGTCCCCTCAGACATGACTAGATCTCTCTTCCGTCTGCAGAGAGTCGACCTGCCGTCCTGTTCCTGTGACCTGAGGATCACAACGTCCGGAGCTTGTTGTCGTCAGGGTGGGCAAGGGGAGGCACGATTGTAAGTGCTGGCAAGTTCCGATCATGGCTTGTGTGCCAGTGGCTGAGAGTACTTGAACGTGGATGGAGCAAAACACTTCCGTGGATGCCTGTCCACAGTCACCAGCATGCTCACGACACCCTTCGCCCAGAGATTGAAGGTGTGCTGCAACCTGCTAAGGCCAAGGGGCAAGACGACGATCCCTGGAGCCAGTACAAGCAAAGTGACTGGGCTCTGGGCCCAGACTCCGCCAGCGCACAGCGTGGCACTTCCGAAGGTCTCCGTGGATGTGGGCTCTCGGGATGCTACGCCCTGCAAGCAGCGCTGACGCAGCATTCCCGCTGCTCAGGATAAGAACGCTTGGGCGAAGAAGGATTGGGGAGACAGCCACGACAAGCAGGACGACAGGGTTGTGGCACATGGCATATTGCATTCCATGCCACGGCCAGGATTGTATTCGGCTCCAAATCCGGCCGAATTCCGTTGTGCCAGCGTTGTTTTCGTTGGTTTGTGTGTGTGTGTGTGTCGGACGGAGGATTGGTCAAAGGATGACAACAGCTCAGGCGGAAACGGGCTGTTTCGAATCGCCTTGCAATGTACCAGTGTGCACCCTGTCATGGTCGGAACGGGGGATTACGAACCTCGCAAGTCCTGCTGCGTGAGGCTGGGGCCAGGACGGCCAAGAAAAGTGGGACCAGGAGAAGTCTGAAGGACGTTTCAGTATTCGCACACCCTGCGTGTTCGCAAGACCAGTAGCATGCCTTCATCAGGAGATGGGTACCCTGAGAGAACGGAGCACGGTGGCTTAGTTGGGAGTGGGGCATGCGCACTTCCAGAGTCTCTCTGGCGGGGTGAAACTCATCGCTGGCTCAGGCTCGAGCAATGTCCAGAATGTCCAGAGGAGGCCCTGCAGTGTGTACTTGAAGGATGGAAAGGTGGCTGGCGCTTTGAGCTAGCAGCTAGTGGCTGGTAGAGACCGAACTTAGCGGTGCTGTGCTGCTCGTCGCTAGTAGATACTGTCACTGGCTGTCGCCACTGGCTGCGTATGAGATGAAGTGCGTTTACTGTTGCAAATTGGTGAAGCTGCTCGGCCAACGAGGGAAGGCCATTTTGGCTCTGCTGGTTTCGTAGCTCTTCCATGCGGTGTCTTCGTCCAAGTTCCATCGCGGCTGCAGGCGGGGGGAGAGTCGTAGAATCAGGTCATATCAGGTGTTGTGTGGCCCCGGCTGCTTCGGCCAGGAATTCTGCTCCACTTCACCCTTTCTAGTCTCTAGCATGCCCAGGGCATGGCGCTGGCTGATTTAATTTTGGGATGCTGGCCAGGCAATTCGGAGGAACTGTACTACTCTGGGCAGCAGGACGATGCCGCAGTGGTCGCGGTTTGGTGGGATTGGTGGCCGGTTGCAGGGTTCGTCAGGTACTCGTAGTATATCATTGCAAGACCGAGGCTGATTGTTTGAGAGGCTGAGCCATGATCTCTTCGTCGTCTCTGTCTCTTGCTTCTCGCACGGTTCAAGCTTTGCCGGCAACTCACCTCGAACATACTGTTGTTAAGAATCCACCACCGAATGTACAATATTTTGTGCACGCAAACGGTTGTTGCCAGGAAGCGTGCAAGCGTGCGCAGTGAGTGAACCCTTGTGAGTTTCAATGCACTGGCCACATTGTGGGCAAAACTAGTCCAGCACTTGCCGCTCTGCTGGCATATCTCCCTTTCCGTCACGTGTTCTTGGGGGTGGCACGGCTTCAATCAAAACATCTCTTTTATGAGAAGTCTCTTCAGCGCAAGCCTTTGTTGGTGCGAATTTCGGTTTCAAGATCCGATTCTACCAGTCACGGGTACTGGTGGTACCCGGAGAGGACTTCCTGGAAACCGACGCGGCCATGACGAGTGCAGCGGCGGCGGCTGCACGGGCCACCGCCGCCTGGCGGTTCTTTCACGGTAACGAGGCCTCCTGGGCTTTTTATCTAGGGTTAGGGATGCAGATGGAGATTTTACTCGACATGGCTGCCCTAGTAGTGCCGGAAGGCGTCCCAATTCTGGCCGTGTGTCTTTCAGGATGTTCATGTATGTGGCTTCGAGTTTGGGCCGTGTCTGAAATAATTCTGGCTTTTTGCTTGTCGTTATACACGCTTGGTTTTACTCCGTGGGAAATGCCCACCTGAAGCATCCCAGTCTGGCAGTGTCCGAGTTGCGAGAGCGTGAAGATGCCTTGATCAAAGAGTTGAGTGCTTGGCAGATCGTGGGACGGAGTGTTAGCATGTCCGGAACTACAAAGGAACCATCAGCTAGCTGACTCATCAAGTTTGAAGCTACCATGCATGTGTGTGCATGTGTATATTTGTATATATGTATATACATATAGATATATATGTTCATTTATTAAGAGTTTTTGGATGCACACCTATCACAACGTATGCATCTAAATAAAGATGTATATATACGTGGCTCCTTCCTGCCGGTCAGGCCAAAGAGCAGATAGCAGTGCGCAAGCCCGCCAGGTCCAACAGAGTCCGCTTGTTTCTTTTTTCTTGAGGATTGGCGGTGAGGGTTTCTAGAGGCTGGTTCTCCATTCAAGCTATCTCAAGCTAGTCTCCTCGAGCAGGTAATTCATGCAGTAGTGAGCAGTGACTCTGTTTCGTCCGTGCGAGGATGTCGGTGCAGGCACCTCCAAGCCGGGAGCCCGATGCATTTCTATGTACTTCTACTTTGCAAAATACCTGATGCAGAGCACGTTGGCATAGGCGACGTACATTCGCAAGGGCTTGAAGTCACAAGATTACTCACAAGATTGCCACACCCGCAGGTGCCCGTGTCCTGTGTCTGCGCTTCTCGAGTTGAGCATGTTGTGAGCCTGTCCTTATGTAGCAGCAGTTCTAGTTGAGCTGGGTGGTCGTCCGCCTCTAGCGAAGAAGCCATCGAAGACCTGACCAGGAGGCTGAACGGCATGTGCAGCCGCAGAGTCAGCATCGAACCCCGTGCCGAAACGTCTGCGTCATATACCATGTGTCTATCCTCTATATAGGTATCGGTATAGCTCAGTTCGAAGCTACGCGTCATCATACGGATAGGGTTGCGCTGAGTGAGGCCCCGAGCTGGGCACGCGGCTCTCGCAAACAGCCCAGGCCGCCTCATTTGAGGGTGCAGGATCCGCTCTTCTGTAGCTTTCAATATCTGGATCCCAGCGATCACGAATCGCGATCCAAAATCTTGACGGAAAGGGTTTCGATGACTTTTCTGCAAGATCGCCAGCCTCATGGCATTCAACCTGTGAATCTCAAAGCCTTGCCTTCCAAACAACATACCAGACGGCGCAGCGGGCACGGGCTGCGCTCGAGGCCTTTACGAATCAATTGTTTTTTGGCTTTCGTCGGGTGTGCCGAATATTGAGCATGAGGGAGCTGGTACACTCCTCATACATCACAACCAGCCATGACCGACCGTTTGAGGAACGAGCGCGCCTACCTGCTCCGGTGCCATCGGGGCCACGTGGCTGAATGCATCCTGGGCTTGCCATACCGCTTGGGACGCATCGTCCATTTATTCTATTCCGTCTTATTCGCAACATCTAGTCCGGGGATAGCATTAAAGTCGATGAACTACGAGCCCAGCGCTAGCACCTACTATGGGACCTCGTAGCCTCGCTTTTTTGCATATGCGAATCCATGCAGGTCGATGCCATATGGTGCATGTGTGTACACATGGCTATAAGGCTTAATCAGCTGTCCGTTGCAGTCGATGCCCAAGGCCGCGAGTGCAACCAGGAATGCTCAGTGCGAGAGGCCTGGCCCTCCTTTTGTAGCACTTATATAATTTCTCTCTCTCTCTATATATATATATTCAGGTGTGTGTGTGTATATATATACACATACATGTCCTACCCCACTTCAAAGCCCACGAAATCCATGATTTTAGGATGAATGTCCAAAGTATCGGTGTTTCTTTCCCTCTCCATTCCTGTTATCAAAGTGTGGTTCATACACGAAATGCAGGTTTTCTCGCCAAGACGGTTGTCATAAAATGTATTGTATAATCCTAGGTTCCCTATAAGACCGTCAGCACGGTTTGTATCATCACAGGTATTCCCGTACTATACACCCGTGTGAGGAACACGTCAGTTCTGTTGAAGTTTTGCCACTACTTCAGCAGAGGTCGTATGGTGATCTCCAAATATGCAATGACAATCATGCGAGACTCTGATCTTGGTTTGCGATCGCTTACCGGTCAATATCTACACAGTGCTTGACCGATGTTAAGCCTTCTAGATTGTTTTGTTGTATGCAATTGGTTTTTGGTTGTTTTCTGTGATGTTTAGCCTAATGTGCAGGAAGGACTCCTGGAGTTTTCGGTTGCATATGCATATCAAGTGTTGTGAATTGTCATGGTTGAATACGTTTCTGATTCTCGGTTTTATCGTTGTCTTAATCAACCCAACAGTGGTCTCCTCAAAAATTCAGCTAAGGCTTAGCCGCTACCTCCTAAATTTGCATTTACTCGGGGATCATTATTGCAATTATTTGCTACGAATAATCATCAGTATTGAATCATGTGGCCAAGTGTACAGAGAGTAACTTTTACTGCAGGAATGCTTCAAATTCTGTAAGTGTTACGTCAGCCATATCTGGTCAACAAGAAATAGCACCTTCGTTTCTATCGTTCTTGCAGTTGAACACTTCTCGAGCATATATGAGGTCGAAGGACGTGTTTACATATTTTCCACTATAGTTCGTAAATACCATGTCTAAACAGTGGCTGAATGCTTCTCATACATGCTCACACGTTAGCCCGGAATCAACAAGAAACTGCTACGTACAGTACGTACTGACAGTGTGACAAATATATACTTGCGATAACAACGAGATGTTTATGAGCATCGCTTGAATACCGTAGGCTTTCGTTCATTGCCCTACCTAACTTGAATTTTTAAACTCAGGAACATTGTAAATATTGTTAAAGAAGTACTGTGCTGAGTAGTAGCTGGATAAGACTCTGCTACAATAACTGCGACGACAAGGTGTTAGCTCAGGTTTCAGAACTGTTCAAGCCTCGAGATCTCGCCCCAAACTTTCTACTAACCTGGACTTCCAACGCTCCAAAACCTTCTGCAATCCATAAAAGATCGGCATGTTACTAAGTTGAAAAACCCAGAATGCAAAAACCATCCCAACATTTCCGGAATGTCAGAACCTAGTAAGCACGACAATCTTAAACATAGGGGCGAACTTTTGTTGAACGTTTGTAGTAATGTAGTATACGGTTTTTGTTCGAATGTCCAAGTTTCCAATTGATTAGTAGGGGCGAACTTAGGATTTTCCAGTTCTTGCAATTGCTGGAATGTGCATGTTCGGATGATGACATGAATGTCGCAAAGAAGGGCAGGAGTCTGTGGGATATAGGGGAAGCATCGCTTATTGACACGAACCCAGAACCCAGGCAGATGGTAGAAGTTACGGCGGAGCTAATACCTGATCAGCTTGGGCGTGGGCTTTGGTACCATATGTATATATATGTATGTATGTATATATATATATATACATGCACACACACACACACACATATATATATATATATACATATCACGACTGAAATCTCGAGCATGCAAAGAGAGACAGACTGACAGCAAGGAGGCAACTCCCCACTCCAGCCCTGACGAAAGAAAGACAGCCAGGCAGGCGGCAGGCATGCAGGCAGACAGGCAGACAGGCACACAGACAGAGTGCACGTGTGTATGCATGCACATTCAACATACTAAGCCTAAGGTGGTACAACCCTGCACATCAGGCCGATGTTGTTTATTATATGGGCGCAATGAGAAGGCCGTGCGTAAAGCCAATTCGCCGTAGGCCGTAGACTCTAAATCTCCTTGCCGTCCTTGCCCCATCCGAGCTGCTTGGGCCAACTGATTGGCAACATCAACACCTGAGTCCAGGTAGCATCGATTCCCGGGTTTCCACAGCGCCCACGTCGCCTGACCGGTCTGGCCTTCAGGCCTGGACGGTTCCGGAATCGTCTGCTGGCACAGTAGGCCAAGCTCGAGTTTGATGTTCGCCAGGCCCCATATGCCACGGAAAGTCCGCAGTTAGCGAAGACCTACTCGCGGCGACGGCCCTCGCAATTTGAGTACCAGCCATCGGATGGCAACAGGGCCGCAGAGAGGGTGCGAATTCCTCTCCGAGGAATGATTGATGTCGCTGATAGGAGGAGCTGAGCAATGGCAAATGCATGTACAACAGATTCGATGTGTGCGAGTCAGTCGTTTACCTTCTGTGCGTTCAGCCAGCAGTAGCGCAGTCTTTTTGCAAAGCCAGTCCTGTGTCTGTAATCTTGCAGAGAAGTTTTTTCACAACGAGCTCCCGATTGCGATGCCAAGGTGCGCGCCCTACATTTCATGCAAACTTGGCGATAGGAGGTGCCTCCGGCTTCTTGCTTGGGCTTGCAGCCGGACAAGCTAAGGCTCCTGACATCACAAATGCCACGCAATCCCACCATGGCGTCCCGAAGTACTGCATGTCTTCAGCAGCTGTATTCATAATGGCTCTTCTAGGCGTCTTCCAGCACACTCGGAATGCATCTTCCGGTGTTTGTGAAGCTGCACTGAGCTAAGCTCGCACAAGGCATAAAGGCTTTAGGTGGTCCATTTTGTTGCTTGCCTACCGCTTACGAAGGGCTCAAGACGGCCGTGCACCTTTCTCTTCCCATCTAATCACGTAAACGAAAATTCGACTGCCCGCCCCCAGCGTAGGACACTGCACGTCCAACTGGAGACGTGTGTTGCTTGAAAGCAACTCCAGCCCCACCGACCGTTTGTGCGTGTAGAGCCCACTGTGTCGGGCCACGTCCGTGGCGACACCGTGGCGACCATGGTGGTGGGCCCTTCCGGCCTGGCGAAGATCGAGGAAGGCCCGGACCAAACTGCCGATAGCGTTTAACAGCTTATGGGAGAGACCAGGCGGCGACTTCTGCGTGTCGCAGCCATGTGCTGTCTGAGGAGATGAGTGGATGTTCTTGCAGAGCTTGCCTGTGTGGATGATACCGGTCAATGCCTCTGCTATTGGATGCATTGGGTGGCCTCATGTCCGCAAAGCGCAGTCATGCCTTTCTACAAGTCGACACAGTCTCTCGCACCAGCTCAGGTGGCTGACACAAGATTGGAGGCTCCTGGCGGTTAGCGCAGGCTTCACAGTGCTCCTGCACCTCGATGTCAAGAGTAGTGTTGTGAGAGTGCACAGAAGTTTCAGAAGCTTTGTGCTTCCGGTGCTGTGAATGCCTGGCTCAACCGAAAATTGAAGCCTGGAAGAAACATGGGAGGAGGAACTGAGCCACTGAGGCTCCATCTGAGGCTGAACGTTATCTCCCGACTCGGCACCTTGGTCCGGATGAGCCCGGAAATTTGTGCTGTAGCTGTGTTTGTTTTAGGGTGCAGGAAAATTCTGTCAAGAGGTCCTGCCACCAAGGCCATTCTGCATGCAGACGCTCACGCCATGACTCCTCACCACATTCTTGCATGCTGCGATCGACAGATCTGGTTGGTTAAACCTCAGGCGATGATCCTTATCTCTTCATCAATCCTTACTGGGATGTTGCAGAGGCTGGGTCTCCTCAGCTGGCTCGAAGAACATGTCCAGCCTGAATTCAATTTCTATCCAGTTCCATGATTCCAAAGTGCAGAGTCAGATGCCTCGGGGCTCTTGTGCTTGGGCACCGATGACCCTCGCGCATATGTGAGGCGTGGCTGTCCCTCATTCCTTTTCTTACTGCCCTGGTTCTTGCGGAGCAACCGGAGACGTACCTTACCGAGCTGCAGCTTAATTGATTTTGCTTCGACAGTGGCGTGTTGCAGCGGAGAGCGAGCGATTTCAAGATAGTGCTGGCTTTCACTTCACAGCAGGACTCGAAACTGCCTCAATCATGTCATGGAGGACAGACATACTGAGACAAATCGGGTTTATTTGGCTGTCTGATGGGGGTGCATGAGTAGCCGGTAGCAACAAGATGAAAAGGGGGGCATGATGGCCAGTCGGCCAGAGCTGAATCTTTGGAATTGAGTTGCTTAGGTTTCAGGGCATTTGGCAGCTCTCAAACTCACGGTGTTGACCAACTGACGCTACGAACATGCCGAGCTACGGTCAAATGGCAACGAAGAAGGGTAAAGAATCCAGATCAACAGGTGTAACATGCACATCGGCATGGCAAGATACTTGTGGGTTTTGTTGCTCGAGAATGCAGCAGGCAAGCAAATCAACTCTTGTGATTTGTTTGCCCAGCGGCGATAACAACTGCGGATGACCAGTCCAGCGCCCAGGATGTCAATCAGACGACACGCTTTGCAATCCTTTGGGCCATGACCGTTGCGGTGAACTTCAAGGCACCGAGACTTTGCCCTGGCTCCATAGTGTATTGTCCTCTCCTTGGCAGGTGAGCGATGTCAACCACCTGATGTTCTATTGCACCCCGGTAGCCGAAGAGGGGCTGAGTAGGGAAAGGGATGCTCGCGGGCTTCAAAGGGTTACATGGGTTTTGTGTACTGCAGGATTTCTGGCAGGTTCACGGTGATGTTTGAAAAACGAGGGCTAGATTTACACAAGCACAAGTTCGTCTTACTTACACTTAACAAGCTGCTTTGTTTGGAGTCCAGGAGCCCAGACACAGTGGACCTTGGTTTAGGGTTTAGGGTTTAGGGTTTAGGGTTTTTATTGAAAGCTTTCCAGCCTCCCCTTGAGTGTCGAGGCTGCGAGAGCAACGATCGCCAACATACTGGTAAGCTTGTTCATGCCGTGGGCCATGATCAGCATGGGAATCCACACATATAAAAGCAACCACAACGCAGCTCCTCCTCCTCCTCCTTTGTCCATACTCCTGCTCCTGCTACTTCTGTTGCTGCTGCTGTTATGGCCACTACTACAGTACTCCTTCTTCTTCACAATGCAAGCTTCAGTACGGTGTAGATCAGATTGACTTTTCAGATTCCCGACCTGTGCCTCTCAGAGGCTGGTTTCGCAGCTCGGGCCTCGCTTTGGCGCAGAAGCGCGGAGCTTTGGCGGTGAATTTATTACAGTAGGGTCTGGGGTTCAGGGTCCCGTCGAGAGGTAGACGCGGCACGCGTGTTCGAGCATCTGCTCATGGGCGTGCGTATGTCGGAGTTCTCAATGCGCCAAGTGCCGACACAGTCGGATTGGCATCCCTATCTTTCCGTGAGTGCGAAGAGTCTTACTTAAGGATTGGGATCTCGGGGCCACGCTCCCTATGGCCTGCCCTGGACAATGCCGAAGCTCACGGTCATGGAGATGCGCCACTTGAGCAAGTGATTGGATTGCCCCACCCTCAAGGCAGCGCTTGTCAAGACTTCCTTCAGAAATCTGCCTGATTCACGGAAGATTGTAGGGGCGCTGTGCTTTTCATCCCTTGCGCTCGTCACGCTACAAACTTGGGAATCCAAAAGAAGGGCATGCACAAATTCCAGCGTGATGCAAGGGACCGCATGTGCAAACTGCTGCCAAGGTCGCATTGGCTGGGTCTTTTTCGCCTCGCTGGCCTCAGTGGGCTTGAGCCCACTTCCTGCCGTTAACTGTTGTGTGGCAATCGTCGCCTATTTTCTGCACCTGGGACTAAGAAGATCATTGGATGTCCCAACCAAGTGCGTGCTATCATGGTTAGCTACAACTAGAGGTATCTACACGGTCAGCGCAGGTCGTCTTTCAGCGCTGGGGTTGAAGTTGCTTCTGCGGGCCTGCAGGACATTGTCAGACAGACCGGGTTGGATGCTCCAGTACACGAGGTTAGTCGAATCGAAGCGAAAAGAATTAGATGCGCCGGTGAATCTAATGCTCAGTGGCTGCAAACCTGCACACAGCACCAGGGAGCAAGGCATTTTGAGCGCTTTGTGGCCTTGCAGGTACTTCACCCAAATCTTTCCTGAATCGCAGGCGCTGAGCTGGATGTTAACACCGCATGTGCCCAGTCTTGTCAATCTTTAAGCATGTTCGTTTGCATCTGCTGAACGCGTCAACTGGTTGGCTCCGACTGTACATTCGAGAATATGCTTGGCATCTTTCCGTAGTGATGTTGGGTCAGATACCCTCTGTAGCACCCGGCGACACGAAGAGGACTTGCCGACGTACCAGCATCCTGTTTTGACAGGCCGGCCAGCATGGCTCCCTGCCTATACCCAACAACCTCGCATACCTGGCTGCCGCACCACAACTGTGGCAAAGCTCAGCCAGTTAGCTGGCTGAGATGGACTGAAGCTTGCGCGGTCTCGGGGTAAGTTCCAGAAGTGTTGGCAGCATCGCGCGTCAATGTTATTGCTCGGTGGGGATGCTCACGTCGGACTGTGTGTCACCAGAGTATCCTTGACTTGTTGACTTGCATCTGAGGAAGCCTTTACCCATTGACTTTTCTGAAGCTGCATGTCGTGTCCCTCTACTTCGCCGCCGGACTTTGCAAGCTAGGTGCCATGCCTTGTGTTGGAAAGCCGGGCCATCATGTTTCAACAGGCACTCGGTCAACGGCAGGCGTTGCTCCCTGAGGTGATCTGACGTGTTTGGGCTGAGACAAACCATGGAACACCTAGGAAACGACAACCCTGCGACGACCAGCACCAGCAACAGAAAGTAAGAAGAATCGCATCAGTAATAAAACAAAGCAGGGTGATGGAGCGGCTGTGCCATGGATACTGTTGTTGCTGCGTCGAGTCTATAATATGCACACCAGCATGTAGGCCAAAGCCATCAAATCTCGGTCACTCGTGCTGCCCAAGGCGCCTCTCTCAAGATGGGCCGCTGGTGGGCCAACGGCGCCAATCTCCAGTCGTATCTCTTCCATGCCATGTGGTCCCGCCGCTGGGTCCTACCGGTCCTGTTCATGCCGAGTATCGTATAGGTCCAAGGTGGCTTTGCAGGTTTTGAGCCATTTTGAGCCTCGCTCAGGGGTGAGGTGTGTTACGGGCTTCGATTGAGATGGGCGCGGGTTCAGCATGTCTTCGGGGGGTCGATGTGCAGACTTTAGTCTTGCTGGATCGTTGTGGTCACAAAGCAAAGTGAAGCAAGGACCCGGGAACGTGAAGAGCCACCTGGGCGCGCACAGCCTGCAGGTCTTCTTCGCCATGTCCTTGGCGTCGATGGGAGTACAAAACACGATAGTCCTCGGTAACGACGCCCATCCTCCGACACTAAAATTTCTCTAAATTTGAGCGGGGCGGTGGGTGGTGGGCTTTGGACGGACCATGGCCGGGGGCCCGTCAGCCTGAACCACCAAGTCCAGAGAATCAAGACACCTCGAACAGACCTTCCAAAGACAGCTTGCACTTGCCATCCGCAGCATGCGTGCGCGTCGGTTGTTTAAGGAAGACGCATGACCTGCCCGGCCTGGCCTGCCCTGTTTGGCAGATGATGCTTCCAGTTCCCAAGGTCACTCGCCCTTGGCTCTGTGTTGCGGCTTCTGCGCTGGGCCTCCTGTTTGAGTCTCGGGCTCAGTGGCTCTAAGCTTCGTGTCATTCAAAGCGTACCAGTTGGAGCATTGTGGTCACTGCAAGAAAGCTGTCCATCGTTGATGGGGTTTCGCGAGCAGGCGACTTTGAGGTCATCTGGCATGACTGGCAAGTCCGGGTTGGAACAGATCAAAGCTCGCATCGACGCATCTCTACGCGGACTGTTGCAAAACGCGTTGTGGAATATTTGTGGGAGGCTCTACTACGTCCGCGGCTGCAGATGTAAACTGAGGCTTCTGGCGCCAGCGGCGCTGTTCCATGAGGCACAAGATGTGCCATGGGGACAGACAGAAAACGACGGATTTCGACAGAGGTCCTGTGCGCTGCAGCAAGATAGGAAACTGATGTGAGATCTACCGGCGATGATAGAATCAATGTCGACATCGTTTCGGAGGGTGGCAAAAGGTGCAGGGCGTTTCTTTTCGTCAACGTCGATTGCTTCCCTGAGGTCGCAGCCAGAGCCTTCGTGGTGGCCGCTTTCTTGTTCCATGTTGTCGTTTTTGCGACGCAGGGTCACAGCCTTAGCACGTGGAAAGCAGAGGGAGACATCATGTGTCATGCGACTTTTGCTCTGGAATGTTTGGCCGAAGCTATCGCCGCTCAGCAGTGATTGTGTGTGACAGTAAGTTGGCCAATTCCGCACACGGTGTCCCATGCTCTCCTGCAAGCCAGTCGAGGCATTGACTTTGTAACCTTTTGGACTCCGTCGCTGCTGGTCTTCGTTGTCGACCCCTCGCCGCTGCAGGACAGTGTTCTGTAGCATCTGAGTCTCAGTCGCTCGTAGTTCCCTTCGATAGGTACTGGGCGATTTAAGTTGGACTGCTGAAGGCTTCAGGTGCATGTGTGGCCCATGTCATGTCAGACAGTTTTCCGGATGATGTTGGCTTTGTTGAGTTGTGATGATGCTGGGGACTGGTCCAGGCTTCTTCGCTCCTGCCAGAGACCGGCATGGAGGTGGCTCTGTGGGCAGCAGGCTCGAAGCCTGAGGCATAGGATTGGCTGTCTGCCGCAGGTCAGGAACAGCGCTTGTCTGCTTCCATGCAGGAGAGTTCTCCGAACTGTGAAAGGGTTGAATGTATTCCGTTTGTGTTCTGCACTGTGTGATCTTTGCTCCCGTTCTGCACGAAAGGAATCTGTAAACGCATTCACCTCGAAGATTGAACCAACTAGTTGGTCACACACAGACACTGCCCACACATATATATATATATATGTATACAAACACTTATAATTATAACTATAGTTTTAAATAGATAATCATATATATATATATACACATATACAAATCTATGTTTGCACAGGTGCAAGCACATGTGCAAGCACATGTGCAGGAGTGCATGCGGTCATGCATGTGCTCGCATCAGATCGTGCACATGGGTGTGTGTGTGTGTTGACTTGCTGCTCTTGTGCACATTTTGCAGATTCGGTCGGACAAGGCCTGAATTTGCATACATGCAAATCGTGCCAAGGTTCGGCAATGATGCCGCAATGTCCCCATACTCCCCAGGTCCTGCGTTCAGATGTGGGTGCGTATCGGAAAATGGAGACGCAAACTTTCCAACTGTCAGTCTGTATGCCCGCGTTGCAGGAGCGGCCTACCTCTCCTCGCAGCTTTACTTTTGCTTCTCGTTTGCCGAGGCCACGGGTTGGACCTTCGAAGCTAAAGCACCCAAGTTGACATGAGAAGACCGGAAACTTCCCCAGGCCCTAGGCCGGCGTGTACCTTTCTTGTTGAAAGCATTTTCTGGTCCAGGAGTGAATGGAGTGAATGATTCCTGCCCTGGCCTTGAGGCGAAAGGTGGCCGGTTCGGCAGTGGCCCGCTGCCTTTCAGCTGCCCCTGGGCCCATGAATCCTCATGACCACAGAAGAGCGGAAGGTTAATGGCAGCCCTGTGATCGTCCGAACTGAATGGCTACAACCTCCACGCCGAGAATACTGCTCACAACGGACACTTGTGGCTGTAAATCAACAACTCGTCCGCAGAAGCCAAGTGGTGACCGAACCCCTTGCTGAATGAGTTGTTTGCATGCCACCATGCCATGACTTGTCTCTCAGCCTTCTGCTTCCGAACCTTTGAGGTTCCCCAATGTTCGCTGTTGTCAACAACATCTTCAGCGATGAGGTGCAGGCTTTTGTGTCAGAGGATTGCCACATTTTGTCTTGCAGTTCTGGAGAAATGCAGACAGGCATCAGAGCCATCACAGGCCCACTTCAATCCAGAATGTGATCTCATCCGTCGTGAAGAAAGCGGTAAGTTGATTTTATACGAGAGCTAAGTCTCTCACAGAGCCCACAGGTGTTCAACTGGTTTCTCATGGCCAGTGGCGACCTGCGATCAGCGGGTCACTTTGGAGTCCTTGCAGCCTGGCAGATTTTGGGGCGGACTTAGCTCACGTGTATGTATATCTATATATATATATAGATAGATAGATAGATAGATAGATAGATAGATATATATATATATATATAGACTGTTTCTTTGTCCGTCCGTTTGTTTGTTTGTCTGGGGGTGTGACGTATGTACGTGTGTGAGATGGCTGGCTCGGGGTTTGCAAGTTCTAGTCAGAACTTGAATCTGGCGGCTCCGGCATTCGCTGTTCACGGATCCTTTCCTTGTTGCCGTCCCCCTCGTCGTTTTTCCTGACGTCTATCTTCGCCGGCTCCTGTGATTCAGTGGGGGCTACGTAGACAATCGTCATGCAAAACTTTCCAAACACCCAGAGGGGCAAAGAAGCCCAAAAGGGACACTGTATTGCACAACTTCCAGAATCTGAGGAGTGGACGGGCCCCGTGTTCAAGGTGCACGAGCTCACCCATGAGGAGCTATGCAAGTGGCTCGAGAGCATTCCTGCTTCCCAAAAGCAGTCCTCCCCGATTCTTTGGCGCATCACGACTTCCAAGGCTGCCTTTCAAGGTGCTGATGTTTGGCAGCACGGAGTACGACTCCAAGCACAGGCTCCTAGACCGGTTCATCAAGGAGGCCATGTAGTGACTCTGAATCCCACGGTTTTTAGCTCTGCGTACCACCGGTATCTCAAATGTCAAAGGAAGCCTAGATTAGGCACGCGACGGGCTGATTTAGTCAAGCATTCATCTCGAAACACACGCAGCTTGCGACTCATGTCAGTGTCCTTGCCACCCATGTTCTCTCTCTCTCTCTCTGTCGCCCTTCCTTCTTTCCTTCCTTCCATCCCTCTGGCTCTTGTTTGCTTGTTTGCAAGCGGGAAGTCCCCTGGCCCGAAGGCCTGCACCCGAGCCCCCTCATGCTGAGCTCTGCTGTTCCCCCACGTGAGAACAAATCACCGCCCTCGTCACTTTTGATGACACAGAAGCTTCAGAGATGAGGGGCAAAAAGAGCAAGAGAGAGCGAGAGAGAGAGAGAGAGAGAGCCGCCGGGTGGCATGCGCCGGCTCGCAGTTTGCATCACTTTGTGGATGCCCTGTCGAAGGACTATCAGCACAAGAGGTTCATCCTCTTCTCAAACTTCCGAATTCGCCCGGAACTCGAGTCAAAACTGAGACAGGCAGGGAGGGCTGGGCATTAACATCGTGACGAAGCGTTTGTGATTTCATGGCCACGGGAGGTTTGCCATCTGCTTGTTGTGGATCGAGATCCCATGGCCGATCCCTGGTGCCGAAGGCCACGACAGGGTTCGTGCTTTGGGTCTCAGAACCCATGAAGGGTGGGCTCACCTCGAAAGCTGTCGCTCCTGTCATATCCATCCTTGAGGAAGCTCCAGGAGCTATGCGACCTCCAGCGGGAGTGTGTCCAGCTCTTCCGAGTGTCTTGGAGTGGTTTGGAATCCACATGTTACTGTCAATGTGAGGGGCAGTGAGGGATTGGTGCTGTATGGAAGTCGTGGTCGTCTTCTTCTCGCACAAGTCAAGTCGCATATATCGTACCACGTAGCTGTAGCTTCTGGTTCTGGAAGGTGGTGGAGAGCTTTCGTCAAAGCAGCAGACGGGTCAAGAGACATTGCGACTTCTGCCTGAGTGCAACTGTGCAAGCCACTGCAATGCGGGGTGCGGGTAAAGTAACTTTTCGAGGACGATGTGGCTGCATGGACTGTGGACACCATTCAGAGGCACAGCTGTCAGACGAGTAGGGTAGCCCTTCACGGTACAGCAATCACACAACATTCCCAGAGGCTCAGAGCTCCTGATCTGCAGTAACATTACCCAGAGGAGGCAACGACCTCTCAACATGCAGGCAGATCTCCTTCTTGGAGAGTTCCGGCATTGATGTGGACACAGGTGCCTGACTGGAACAGTGTAAGTAAGCATGTCTGGAATTACTGTCGAAAGACGGGGACTGGACATGATGTGGCCAAGCACGCCATCCTGCAAGCATCTGTAGCCCTGCACTCTGCAAACCTCCCAGAAGGCGGACAAGAGCTGGAGCCGCCGCCCCTCAAGGCAGAGGAGGACTTTTCAATTGCACTACAGAGTTTGTCCTGTGGCGCCGAATCCTGCTCTCTTCAAGGTAGCTGGCTGCCAGACGGTCTCTGCAGGGGTGCTTGCTGTTAGACCAGTAGGGCAACTAGACTCCGCACATCAGGCGTGAGCATACCAACAGATGGAGACTCAAGCTTCGGAACCGTCTCTTCAGGATGGCCTCGCCGCACTTCTGCTGAAAGGTCGCGCCTCCTGCCCGCATTATCTCGCATTTCCCAGCCTGACTAGGGTGCACGGAGCTCATCCGCGCGGAACTTTCTCGGGTCGGCAGGAGGTTATAGACCCGACTGAGAGCTTGGTCCTGATTCTGCGAATATCTCAGACCATCCCGGCTTTCCTGCAGTAAGGCTGTCGACAAGCTCGGCGCCAAATCCGACAGCACCCGCAAGGCCGTTGCAGCCTGGCTGCGGTATGCTGCGGTGCAATTGATAAATGAATGAAGGCATTCTGAGCGAAGGCATTCTGAGCTTATTGCACAATTATATGCTAGCAAGTTTTCCGCTACTTTTCCACTGGAGACGATCCTATGCAATTGTTCGCCGGAGAATCAGGCACGGGAGTTTTTGGATGTCGAGGATCGAGTGCCAATGTCACCGTAACTCGGTGGCCTAAGGTGCCACCCCTTCCATCCCTGGACCGGAGCTGCAGCGCATCAGCTGGAATGCCATGCATTGTTGCCGGGACACATTCATCAGGGTTTAGGGTTTAGGGTCGAGTCAGCTGTCCTGGTGTGACGTTGCAAGCCAGTTGCAAAAAAAGGGTATAGGGTTTTGGTCTGAGTTTGTGCCTGCACGAAGCATCGTTATCCCTGAACTGGGCTGGCAGGCTCGACACTTCAGTGTAGGTTGAGGAAACTCGTGAAGCCCCCTTTCCTTTAGCACGATTCTTTCATGAAGACAACACATGCATAGAGCTTCGCAGGTGGAGGCGTCGCCACCGAGTATGCCGGATTTGCTTCGGGCATCCTCCTCCCCATCCTGAGTTTTAGACAGCATAGACTGTAGACTTGTGGAGTATCGTGTGCATCTGCGTGGTTTCGTTGAGGATTTGACGGTCAAAGCTGGATGTGGGGGAGCTCGGGTTCGGCAGAGCACGTTGAAGTTGCAAGCCGTCCGGATGCAACCGACCAGTACAGGAGGTCTCTGCCTCTGCGGAACGGTTCCAAAAGGTCGGCTTGCAGCCAAATGCCGGGAGCGTGTTGACCAAAAGCCCTCCATCATCGTTCCTACGCCAGGTTCCGAGAGCCTGTCGTCTCTCTCGACACAGGCACCTTCCGCAAGGACCTCGGCCTGGGCCTCAAAGGGTAGAGTCAGAGTATGCACAGCGCTGCATCCTCGGATGGCTTATGCTGGCCTTTCAAGCCATGTTCGCTTGCTGCATCGGCAAATCAGTGGGGTGAACCAATGCAGTGGAGATGCACGAAGTTGACGGCCCCGTTTTTGAGCCGTGCCTACATGCAGAGCATTGCAGAGCTGTGCGGCCGTGTGCTCATTGCCCTGCAATATAGTGAGAGCTGAGATGCTCGTGGTGGGGGATCCCCCAGATTTGCGGAGGAGCCGCAGTGAGCGACCGGGAGTGTAGCATCCTACCAGCAAGCATCAACATATGCGTAAGTTTCAGATGGTTGTAAACTGGCGGCGTGCTCCAACGTTCCATGATAGCCGAGATTTCAGCGTCGATCGACCGTATCTTCCCATAGTCGGACAAGCATCCTTGTCTCGTCGAGCTCTTCAACGTTTCAATGTGGCGGCAACTGAAGTGCCGAGAACGATCGTTATAGTCCTACAGTATTCTTCCCAAAGCCCCCAATCTTGGGCCCCAAACCCTGTTTTGAATGCTAGTCACGGCCACACACTTAAAGGATCATGGGACTTAGTAAGTTAGGTTATAACTAAGGTAACTATACTTATAACCCCAATTAGGGGACTTATAACCTTACTTACTAAGTCCCATGATCCTCCAAGCAATGGCAGGAAGAGCCTCGTGGAGCCGGACTTGCAATTCGGTGCCAGCGCACGGCAGGAGCGGCTCGCGGTAAGCTTTGGATGGGATTTATGAGGACTCTCGGAGAACCAACTCTCGTTGAGCCCGAACCGAAGATCGTAATGGCGTAGAGGAGGCTTCAGTCAGCTTCAGCAGATGAAGGTGACATGCACTGACAATGAAACAGTAACGGGAAGCATGCCTGGTCCCAGTTTTGAGTGCGGAGGCCGCAGCCTATCACGAGGAGCAGTCTACAGTCAGGGAGGGGCTAGCGGTTTAGCGGCCGGAGGGATTTGGAGGTTGGAACCCTAACCCCTAAACCGAGGTACTACAGACAGAGTCTCAAAAAAGCTCCGCCAACGCCATGGCCGAGTGCATCCGTCCGAAGGCACCATGAAGCAAATCTTGAGCGTCCCGCAGCCTGCAGATGCCGGTCCGGACAGGGCCGAGCGGACTGTGAGCGTTCATTGCCTGGCAGGTTCCAGCTTCGAGCTGGAGGTCAAGTCTGCTGAAACGGGGTGGGAAGTAGCAGAACGCATCGCAGCCGGAGTTGGCCACCCGGCAGGTTTACTCGTGCTGTCATCCGGTGGTTGTGTCATCGATCAGTGCCAGCTACTGCTGCATCAAGTCCAGCACGACGAGATCTGGTACGTGGTGCGGAAAATTGGCGCAGGGCGTGTCGCGATGCTTTGGGAGCGCCTACTCGAAGAGAAGACTCTGTCTGATGTAGCTGCCCTGAACGAAACGATGTCACTCACGTGGTATTCCAACCAAAACCTCACTGAGGGCATCCAACTACCCAGCAGCC
>CAJNDV010033068.1:20570-37074 GCA_905221635.1 Symbiodinium sp. CCMP2456
TGACGTTTGGAGATGAGTTCAACCAGCGCCTGGAGGGCACCCAGTTACCAATCAGTCTGCGAAGTTTCACTCACAGGAGTTTGCATGTAGCCACTTGGTGAGCAGTGATGTCCTGGTGTGGCTTCCGCTGCAAGGGCAATTGCTCGCAGCCTCTTCTGGGGCATGGTTTGGTTTTTCTGAATGTCCTACAGCAGCTCTTCCTCATTGCCAGGGCAACTGGTATCGATGTCGTCACTCGTTCCTGACTTCGTTGGACGCCGACCCCAGCCTGACTGTCCAGAGGGTTTGAACAAGAAGGAAGCACAATCCGCCCACAAACTTGCTGCTTGATGTTTGCTGCTCACCTACGTGTTGTTCAGCAACGAGTACATCGTGGACACGTGGGGGCATCGAGTGCTGAAGTGCCTCTTGGCCAAGGAAACGGCGATGACAGCTGCACTCGTGCCGGCCATGACGCATGTGGACACCGTGTCGGAAACACAGATGGCGGAGATGGCTGAGAACATCCTGGTCAACCCGGACACGGGGGAGTTGGTCATGCAGCACACAGAGGGTCAGGGTTCTGATGGAGAAGCTCAGAGGGGCACGAAACGTGGTCGTGAGAGTGGACCGGAGGGTTCAGTCGAGTCGTGATGCTGATGGGGGTCCCCGGAAGCCGTCGTGCGAGCGATCGAAGAGCCATGTGAGACGGGAATGGTCGAAGGGATGTGGTTCTGCCTGCCCCATGTGGGCTCTCTGACTCGAACATGCAGTCGGAAAAAGGTGTCAAAAAAAAAACCGTGTAGTGGGTGGGGAAAAACCGGTTTGGCATGCGAGGAGAAGACCTACTCTTCGCGCCAGCGCCAGCAGCAGCCGCGCTTCTTGGCAGATTCTCGTGGGAGTAAGAACAGCGCGCAGAAAAAGCTCTCCGGGACAGTATCGGTGGGCAGTTCATTCGTTGTGCGTTGTTTTGGAAGATATCTGCCGGCAGGAGATACTTGGCAATCAACATGGGTTGTGAGAATTCTGCACCTCGTTAAAGTTTTGCCATCAGCTTAGCCCCTGTGGTCATGTTTGCGGAGTACGGAGGCCAAGCAACAACGCTTCCACAGCGGCGGCGTTCACAACCCCCGACAGAGCCTGGGTACCAGGCTCGTGCCGCACGTTTAGCAGGTCTCATAGCAAGCTGCAAGGAGCGCACAGTTACAAACGGGCACAATGCCCAGGTTGAACGAGTTATTCCGGCTCGGTCCGCGTAACCTAAAGCCTAAAACTGATCCGTGATGGCTTCCATCGAGAGGAGCTCCCATGCAAGATGATGCACAAAAATCATCACTCGTCAGTACCGGACCTTTCTCGGCTTGTCTCTCTCACACAGGGCTACAAGATCAACGACGAAGAGACTGAAAAGGCCAGCCACGGACTTGCAGGTCTCCCGGATCTCGGATTGTGATTGAGGAACCAGCGCTGGTCAGGCAACAGGCGGCAATGATGGTTTCAGGGCGAGGCCGACCCACCCTCAAGTTCTTCCACCCAAATCCTTCCCAGATGAACCATGCTTCAACTATCTGCAGTTGAGGGACCTGTCCTCATCCAGAACAACCCGTTTGGTAGGCCAAGCCGGTTGTTGTCTTGACCTCCGACAAGGGCATCACCAAGGTCGAGACAGCACACTGCTGCAACAAGGGGTCAGGAAGAATTCGCACAGTATATTGCCATCGGACATTCCGGCGGAGCCTTCCGCTGGTGCATGTTCGCCAAGTTTGCGGTGTTTTGGTTTCGGATGTAACTACTGGCTTGGGAAGACTGGGCCTGATCAGATGGTCGCAGCTACCCGTAACGACCCTCCAGTATTTCCAGATGCCCAGCATGCCTCTCATGCCTCTGTTGTGGGCACTTTGGCGGGTGCGAGCTAAAGCCAGAAACCCTGGCCATCGAAGCTCTCCTGATGGAGGCAGAGGCTCCTGAAACACGGGCTTTGCCTCTTCTTTCGCCAGCTTTTAAAGCCCTTAGCTGTTCGCTTTCTTCACATCTCCACTTAGGACTACTCAGACCTGGCTCACCAAGCGAGCGGCTTCAGGGCGGCTTGGACGCCTTCCCAGGTTCAGGGATCAGCTGCCAGGTCTCTGCGGCATGTGAGCCTATAAATACACACACACAGTGCACTGTAAAGTATGGTACGGTATGGTATGGTGTGGTATGTATGGATGTATGTCGTGCGCGCGACCTAAGGGCCTAGCTGGCCTAGCTCCGGCGACTTAAGCGATGAGCCGCAGCATTCAGTAAGTGTTCATAGCGGTGCAGGGCTTCCTCTTCTTGGGTCAGGTTTGTTAGGAGATATTCTTTGCGTGATACTTCCACCGCACGGTCTGCACGCCTCGCATTGACAAGCGCTGCTGTCCTTCGAGGCACGCAGCCTGCTTCCCACGCTCTCCGAGCGGCCTCCCCCGACCACAGAGGCAAGCCTTGCCCATGGTGCTCGGGAACTTTTAGTCTGACATGTCTGCCGTTAGCCAGAGTCTTACAGTAGCCGCTGTAGTCATCTGGTTGTGCAGCTGGCTGTCAGAGTTCCGCCCGATGTCTTCAGATATGCCCCATCAGCAATTTCACGTGATCGGTCGAGTCTTCCCTGCATCACAGGGGTCTTATGAGAAGAGCCATGCATTGGCATTTAGATCACGACGATCCACATGCTTCAATAGTGAGTTGCCGGGTCCGATTGCCAAATCCTCACCGCGAGTTTGAATCCCCAAACCCATCAAACCCCTTGAAGCCTTTCTATATGTTTAGTGATTCTCTTCTTAGATCATACTACAAGTGGTAGTGTACCAACTTAAGTATATGGGGGTCTCCAAAAATAGGGGACCCTAACATAGTGCCCTAGATAGCAGGATCCTTATTATAAGGACCCCCCAAATAGGGTACCCCTTACTTTCGGAAAGTCCCATATAAGCTTTAAGCGTCATTACGCCGCCAGGGCTACCAGAGCAGCGCTCCCGGCCGCGAAGCGCCCAGGCCCTGGGAGCCGACCCCCGGAGGCAAAGTCATGAACTAAACCTAAGAGCCCAGGGTTTAGGGTTTAGGGTTTAGGGTATAGGGTTTAGGGTTTAGGGTTTAGGGTATAGGGTTTAGGGTTTAGGGTCAGAGTCTGCATACTCTGTTACACCGACTTCCGACTATGGATCCTCGCCTGGCATGTCCCAGTTCTGAGAACCTCAGAGCCCCTCACAAAGCGGTTCCTCTGAGGCTCCCCTTACAAGGGGTTCCTCTAAGGCTCCCTTATGTTAAGGGGGCGTGCTATATGTTCTTATGAGGGAAAATGAGAGGACTACGAGCGGGTATTATGGTAGAAGAGGGGGCTTCTAGAAGGGTTGTGAGGGTTGAGGGTTACTGTAGGGGTTTCAGTAGTATCGGTACTAGGGTAAGGGTCTACCACGATCGCAACTACTGTTTCTACTTCTGCGAGCAGTGACGACCATCATTACCACTACAATGACCTTCTTCTTCCATGTTCAGAACAACTACAAGTACTGCGACTGCTGCTACTACTTGTAGTGCAGCAGCATTAACCAACAACAGCTACGAGCGACCTCCTGACGTCGGTTGGATATCCCCGGTCTCGATTCGAGATCGTCAGAGCGAGATCGCCTGCCGGATGCGATGAGTGTTGGATGTACGACATGTACTTCTATTTTTAATCCGCGGCCGGATGTGAATGAACTCTCCGCTCATGGCTTGAAGCGCTCAGGAAGATGGATGTGGATGGGAAGACACAAGTTCCAGCCGCATGGCATGCTTTGAGAGATCTTGAGAGTGTTCCCGGGGCGCATGCTGCAGGGTTGCGCTGTTGTCGCATTCCTGCTGAGGGTGCTCCTGAGGGATACTCGTCGTAATCGTTGGCAGCTCTTTCTGCCATGATGGGATGTTGGGTACAGCGGTGTCCGTTGCCGTGTCATGTCATGTCAAGAGCCCTGGCTGCCCACGCCATGAATTGATGTTTCACCAGCGGCCTAACACGTAAAACTCGAACCGGATTGAAACTGGGCTAGGCTGCGAGAGCGCGGCAAGATACCCGAAGACACTGAAGATCAAGACTGCGTACTTGTGTGACCTCCGACAGCCTCGAACGCCAGGAGAGCGTGTTCAAGGCGCCCGGGCAACATTGGATGTGCTGATGACATACCAGATGGAGTAAGGCAGGCATTACTTTTCAGATGGCTACACAGCAAAAAGGGCCGCAAATCTGCGCTCTGCCGGAAGCCTTTTGGCTTGCAGCTTCTGTATGTCGCAGGCGTTGGAGGATGCATCCCTATCTTTGGAGTAAGCCTGGAGCTGGAAAGGTAGATAGTATCAAAGATTGTATAGACTGGTAGGTAACTGTTAAACGGCCTCATATATAGTGTGGAAGGAAGTGGGACGTCCTCTGTGTGTGTGTGTGCGCACACACACTCACGCACAAGTAAGCTGTGACGATGTACGTGGATGCCTGCCCGACTCCCATGCCACAGAAGCCAACCTGCCAGCAAGCATTTGCCTGGCGAAGTCTTCTCCAGCCCAACAGCATCTCATCGATTGTAACGCACAGCTACTCACGGTATTGCAGCACTAGCTGTGCGATGGTCTCTCGCACGCGGAGCATAATGTACAGAAGCCATATACACTGAAGTGTGCCCTGGCTTTGCAAACCCCTCATGTGGAGCCAGTCTCGAGATGCGTGCAGAGGGCGCGCTGCTCCTGCTGACTGTGAGCCTGCCACTGGCATTCGTGCCGGAGGCCAGAGGGTTGCCTGGTCCCGTAGAATGCGGACACCGCCTCACTAAAGTTAAGATGTAGGACAATGTAAGCGTGTTTGCTCGAGCTTCTGTGCAGGTGTTTCTCCCTCGACATGCACGCTCGCGGGTTGGGCCAAGGTGGTCACAAGGAGGCGGCCACAGCTCTGAGCAATCCTTGGGACTGTTCGGGAAGTAGGATGTGCATTCTATCAACAACAGAGAGACACAGCAGTGTTACCATGAAGCCGTGTTCTTGGAATGCACGCCAGAAATGGCACAATATGGCGCATACATGAAGTTCACAGACTAGGCACTGCTGCTTCGAGGAGCACGCCTCGAGATTGAGCCCTTGGAGTTGTGGCTCTTCGAGAATGGAGCACGCGCAGCTTGGGGGCAAGAACAGGCCCGTTGGTGGCCCCCTCAACAATCAATCAGTCCCCGAGCTCTTTCACCACTTGGCACGGGCCGGGGGTTCTCAAGGGACACTTGGCAGCTCAGGTCAGTTCCAAAGCGACTCGGCAGATTTTTCAGAAGTAACTGGGGGGAGTCCTGAAATCAGGCTTTGTGAGCTCGTTGCTTGCCAAGGCCAGCGTTGGACCCGGGAGTGAGGGACGGGGCGTGTGGGCGAGACAGACGATAGCAGCAGGTGCCCTGCTAACGTCTGAACCTTGCTGTCGAGTTACGGTCGCACTCCCGACGGAGATTTGCAGGCGAGGAGATCGCACGTGTTCCGATCAAGCTCGTCCTTTCGAAGGACGGACCGGAGTTGTGTTTAGAGACTTGCCACTGCCATGACCATGCTGATACAACATGGCGTCTGCATGTCGGAACGGTGAACGCCTACATTGTGGCAGAGGTAGCCTCTCAGGCCTTGATTCCTCAAGCAGACCGGTTTCCTCAGCGAATTTCAGACCGGAGGCTGGAGAAAAACCGACAGTCATAATTATATATATATATACACACACACACATGCAACGCCCACCATCAATACGGCAGGCATAATGGAACACGTGAACGTTTCAGGAATTCCAATAATTCCATGGCTTCTCCTCCCAGGACACACGCTTTGATCGAACAAAGGTCAGAACACGGAAACTCGCATGCGAAGTCGAGCCGTGTTCGCTGGCGGTGAGCGCTCTTTGCCGAGGAGACTGCCGCCAGCGCACTGGGTTCCGATATCATCTCCGAGGACTCTTCCGGGAAATAAGTGCGCCAGAAATAGTATTGGTAATTATTGAAGCCACTACATGATGCTCTTCGAAAGGGTTCAGGTTTGAGCTCCAAAGCTGCCCTAAACCCTAAACTCTAAAACCTAAACCTGGCACGGAACAAGTCCGAGTGTAGCTATAGCCTCCGTTGTAGTTCCTTTTGGGGGTTACCTTATAGGATCCTTAATATAGAGTTGGTCAAACCAAAAGAAAGGAACTACAATGGAGACTATAGGTAGCCTGCTCGCCAGCCGACTCTAGACTGCCTAAAAAATGCCTGAAAAGAGATGAGAGTTTCCGAAAAAAAGGGGTACCTTGTTTTGGGATCCTTATAATAGGGATCCTACTATTTAGGGTACTATATTAGGGTCCCCTATTTTCGGAAACCCCCATATGTGTGGATACATTACCTTGTGAGGACATGGGCGAGTACACTGCCATTGCGTTGCAACTGATTCATGAGCGATACGTGCTCTGGCATCTTACAGTCGACACCAATATATTATTTTATTTGTATTTTTCTTATTATGATTATTGCGTGTAGCAGCATTAGTCATATTATTATTATTATTATTATTATTGTTATTCAGCTTTAGACCCACCATGATCCGCCATGGATCAGTAAAGCCGTCTGACAGTTTCTCCTCTGCACTCCGAGGTGCTTCAAGATGCATCCTTCTGGCAGCCCTACCTGGATCTGCTGCCGGACACGGCGGAGATTGGTTCCTCTTTCACTTGGTCCGAGGAAGATCTGCAGCTACTCTCGGGCAGCCTAATTCAGAACATCTCCAGCTTCTTGCGGGAGAAGATCCAAGATGAGTACCGCAGCCTCTGTGAGACCACCCTGGCCAAAGATCCTGCCAGCTTCCCTCTTGATGTCTTCACGCTGCCACGGTACATTTGGGCGTATGCCGTGCTTCTGAGCCGGTCCTTCCGATTGCGCTTCGACCGGAAAGGGGAGAAAATTGCATTGGCAACTTGAAAGAAGCAGCTAGAAACGGGTTTTCCAGCTCTTTGAACTTGTATGTTGCAGGCTGCTGCACTTTGTTCGTGACCGACCTGAGGTACCTTTCGTCGATTTCATCAACCACGACCCGGAGTCGCAAGCATACGTAGCTGGCGTTACGGACTGCACGGGTTGATGGTCTATCATGCTCCATGAGGGCAGGTCCGAAGCCGAAGCTTGAGGCAGTCCAACTTCCTGTGTCACATGTTTCGGAGTCTTTTCAACTAAGAAGATACGAGATCTGAGAGCAACCGGCAATTCTGCCAAGCAATTGGGAGACCCCATTCGCCAAGAGCAGCGGCAAGACTGGCCGTCCCCGTAAGGAACAAGCAGCATGAATATGAGTGACAGCAGTACTGGCCGCACACATAATAACCAGTGCTCCGGGTTATGCAGCGGCAGCAAAACAGTCAGAAGAGCGGCAAGCAGCGGCAGCAGTAATTCAGTAATAACGCCGGTGGTAGTAGCAGGCGCTAGCAGGCAGTGCTACTTCTAGGAACTGCTAGTACGGTTACGACGTGGTCGTAGCATCTGTCGTGGTAGTAGTCGCACAAGTACAAGCGGCAGTAGTAGTAGTAGTAGTAGTAGCAGCAGCAGCAGCAGCAGTGGTAGTAGTAGTAGCAGTAGGAGCAGTAGTAATAGCAGTAGGAATAGTAGGAGGAGTAGTAGTAGTAGTAGTAGCAGCAGCAGCAGCAGTAGGACTAGCAGGAGTAGTAGGACTAGTAGGACGAGAAGGACTAGCAGTACCAGTAGGAGTAGTATTAGTAGCAGCAGTAGGACCATTAGGAGCCATGGCAGCAGCAGCAGTTATTGTCGTAGTGGTAGCGGTGACCGTTTTCGTCTCCTACACTTGCTGCTGCTGCAATCCGGTGAAGTACTGCAGCAGCTGCAGCAGAAGAATTTGTAGGTCAACAGGAACTCAAGCAAAATCGCCGCTGATATAAACTAGACAACACCCATCAGCACCAACATGACAAGAAAAAGCAGTTTGCCATCCCAAGGATTTACATTCAAGAGGCAGCCACTGTAATACGATTGTTTGCCATTCAATTTACAAGTACAGCATACTTACTTAAAGGATCATGGGACTTAGTAAGTTAGGTTATAACATTGTTATAACTAAGGTAACTATACTTAACCCCAATTAGGGGACACTTAACCTTACTTACTAAGTCCCATGATCCTCCAAGTACCCTGCAGGAGGAAGCCGGCCGCTATGTGATGCTCAAGACAGATCGGAAGTACGGCCCGAAAGAACAGGCAAGCTATCTGGAACGTGTATCGAGTGGTATGTATAGTGTATGTCGACAGTACGAGTATGTAGTTACTTTACGTAGATGCATGTCATGTGTTCTTATGCTGGCAATGGTGGCAATATCCATGTAGTTACTACTTGTATATGTATGCATATTATACACACATATGACTATCTCCCTCTTTCTCTCTCTGCTTCTCATTCTCTCTTTTGATGTAATTGGGTTGCAGGATGTGCGCACGCGCAGTTTGTTGCTCTTTGGGAGAGTTGGCGTAGTTCCCTCGCAGCTTCGACCATATACCCTAGTACAATAAAACGGGGAACATGCTTATGTTGCTACATAATACAGAAGCATTTTGTTGGATAATCTAGTTTGCGTATGTAGAAATATGATCTACTATAACACTGCGCCGTGTATAGTATAATGCATATTACAAACCTATATATATATATATATACATGTGTATATACATATATATATATACACGTGTGTTTATGCTAGCCCCCATCCGAAGAACTACCGCGAGGTGCCGCGATAGCGCCACCAATCCTCCTACGTTTAAGTTTAGGCTTCTGGTGTATGATCCAGGTTTCACGATAGGTTTCGAAGTTGCGTGGGGATAGCATATGTAGATCGGCAGCCGCCTTCAATCTCAATTCTTGCGACCCTTCACGCAGATACTGAACATATGTATGATAGATATTACAACACACCATAGCATAGCTTAAGATAATATAACATAGCTCAAGATAGTGCAAAGTAGTACTGCGTAAGCATAACCTGACAAGTTCATGTAGCAAATAATACAATGTTCTGTTATGGAGCGGTTCATTGTATTGCAGCTTACTGCACCATACTAAATTGTATGTAGTGTATTACATTGTAGGAAATACTTTTGCACCATACTGCCTCGTGCTGCATGTTTACTGTACTGCGCTATATTGTATTGTGGGGGAAATAACAAGTCTAGGGGACTTTTCTGTCTAGCTTTTCCGCATCCGTTCCTTGCAAACAATGGAGGTCTTCGATTCTTACGGGCGAAGGTCGAACGATGAGCTGCTGTTGCTGTACGGCTCCTTGGCTCAATCGGGGGGACGTTGCCATGGGCCCAGATGAACAAAATCCATGAAGCACTTCCTCGATTTCACAGGTACTTATCCGACACGTTTCTACCCTTTTGCAAGTGCCAGACAGACATGTTACGTTAATATGGAGGCAAGTGGGAGCTGGCTCATTGCTGTCACTTTGCTTCCTGCGTGTGTCTTGGAATTGTCGAGGCTTCTCCCTGGAGACAAACGCTGCTCTGCCAGAAGATTGAGCTTTTTTCTGGCCGGACACTGTTTGAATTTCCTTTTTGCAGTGTTTGCGAGCCCTCCCTCTAGAAAGCAAGATGAAAGGTCCACAACTACGTGGAGATCCCGCTGACAGAGCTGTGGGAATGCACGGAGCTGGCAGAGCCAAAGCGGTCCTGGCTTGCCGTGAATGGAGCCCTGGCAGATGGCTGTGCTTTCTATCGTTCTAGGACCTCTAAAGGATAGTCGGGAGGAGTTTTCCAAGGTCGATACTTTGGGATTGGGTCAATACTCGATGCTCCCCCCCTGCAGAGCTAGGCATCGACCAAGATGAGATGCAGAGCATTTTTCTCTATCGCGGGCGATGGCCGAAGGAAATGATGCTCCCAAGTTTGCAACAGGTTTGAGGTTTTATGTGATTCGGATCTTGACTGAGCTCAGCACCCGGACTCGGCTCGGTGCCAGACTGCGCGAAGCAAACTCAGGCTCCTGCTGCGGCTCCTGGTGCTCACCACGGAGGAGATTGGTGTTCGCCGCGAGTATGCAGTGGCTCAGCTGTTCAGCTTTCTTTCTGTGGCTGCAGTTGGAGTGGTTTCGAAGATGCAATGCTACATAAGAGAGTCCGCACATGTGTCGTTCTACACAACATGGCCATGGCATGTCCAGGTGCACAAGACGCTCAAACAGATGGACCTTGCAACTCCGGTGGCGCCGGACGTGGAGGAGCGCGCGCTCGAAGCGCTGAGGAGGCTCATTGGCGAGGTGGCATGGCGGAGCGAAGGCTCCAAAGCTGGCAAGGCTGTGTGGCATGAAACAAGGGAAGACGAGAAGCGCAGCACACCATTTCCAGCGCTTTTCCTTTATTTGCACGTTGCCTTGCCTACAAACCTTTCGGACTTGCGACTAGTGAATGAATGAGGTTCTCTCGAAGTGCCCAGCGCACCTGCGGGAGAGGGACGCGAAGCTACTACGAGATCGATTGGCGTTTGAAGCCCTTTCGAGGAAAGAGCAGCGCCTGGAGTCTGAATGGTGTTTGGCAGTCTCTTCAACGAGTCGACTCTGCCTTGACAAACCGGCAATCTGTACTTACGATTTGCACTCATTCAGGTCCATAATCCCTTGCAAGGTATGCTGCCAGTGCGCGGCACGGGGAATTTGATGTGCTTGCAACTGGGCTGCCGAAGTGTAATCTACTGATGAGCTTCTGGATCGGGAAGATTGACCAACAACTGTACCGAACAAAGGTACTCGGCGAGTAGTAGTGCGCGTCCCCGTCATTGGTCACACTCTGCTGTGGGGCTGTGGATGTAGTCACCGCTTGCCCCATGCCACTGCAAGTACCAAGGAGACCAACAGACTTCGCGTGAAGAGACTGCTGCGCCACGTCCCCTTCGTGTTCCGGCGGAGGGATGCAAGGTCGAAGGGGTTGGAATTGTGGGATCAAGGGAGCGGCGGTCATCAAGTTCGGTTTCAAAAGGGAGCCTCACCCCCTCGATTTCAGAGATGCAGCGGCACGGATCCCAAAATTTATCCTTAGAGCCGGGCTTTCGGGGCTCAGAAAACGTGTGAATTCTGTGCGGCTATTTACTGCCTGCCTTCTATACAGTCTACACCGTAGTTCTACACAGCGTGCTCCCGCGAAGAAGAGTCGACGCTGCACTAATGATATCTAGACATCGAGCCGCGCGAGACTCGAATCATAGGATATAAAAGCCAGCCGTTCAACCGGTCGCTTCATCCAATCTCGCCATGACTCTCGGCCAGGAAGCAACAAGTCGTACCCGGCTTCTCTGCCGACTCAGTGCCGCAGGATTTCGATGTTTTCCTCAAGGAGTTTGAGATGGATTGATTAGGTTTCACAGCCTCTAGGATAAGAGCCGCGAGCGAGGGGACACTGGTTTCCTGGCCGGCCGTACGCGAATTTTCGGCTTGAGTGCCCCCAAACATGGCATCAGTTTGCTTGGCCTCGCAGAGAGCAGAAAAGGCTGCGAACATGGTTGCCAGATGTTGCCAGCAGTACGTTGTCCACTCGGATGTATCGCATGCCTGCGCATCTTCTGCGCATGTATCTCTGCCCGTCTCGCTCTAGCTCTCACACGTAAACACAAACCAAAAAATCACTGTGAAACCTGTTGTCGGCAAGGCCATGGAGAAGCTGGGCCATGCTGCAAGGCACCGGGGGCAGCACGTCCTGGCGAAGAGCACTCGTCACCGTGGTCGTGCCTGGGCGGCAAAGGAAGAAATTTCATGGGTACCAGGCGTTGTTGCATACGAACCTTCAGCAAAAAGGGTCTCGACACGACGTCTTTGGCAAAGTCAAGATAAGAATAGACGGGACTGGGCTTGGGCAGAGTTCCCTCTGCCTGCCAAAGGCAGCTTCACAGCAGGATCTTATCAATGCATTTCCGGACCGAATTTGAGGCAAGACGCTGATTCGGCACGATTGTCTCCCTGGGCGCACCAACTCGTGCCTCAACGCAAGCAGTTAAGCATGTACCAGTAGTGGCCGTGAATTGCCCGCTGTTTGACTTTTATCCTTGGCCGTACGCTTTTGCTTTGGTGTTCAGAAATCAGGAAACACTGCATGAAAATTAATTATACGTGCTTGTCAAGCACTTTATTCCTGATTCTGCCGACTTGGTGCAATTCAATGTCACGTGCCCTCCTGATGCCCCTTATCGCATTGCCGGCTTACGTGGGCCCGTAAGTTCAGCTTGGAAACCCAAGCCCTGAGCAAGCAACTTTTGCATGGTGGCCAGGACGGAGTATCTCAATGCCGCCTCAGGCACGGCACATGGTACTCGTGTCGCATTGCTCGCATCTGTAAAGTGTAAAGCTCTTGCCACGGTTTGACTCGAAGCCACAAGACTCGTTCGGAAAGATCAGGACGCAGACTCCACAGAGCCGTTGCAGAAATGGTCGGGGTCGGGTGGTAAGGGAACTGCCCTCCGGCTGGGGCATCTCACACGAATATAGGACTCTAGGATATGCAATGAGGAGTAGATCAGCCCTCAACGCTATGCCGCTCTGGGAGTTTCTTATTGCTCTAAATCTCTATATTCTACTTCGTTTGCTCTTGACCCACCACCCGCACGCAGAGACATGTATGTCATTGTATGTCTATATCGCGATGTACGTACTATGTACATACATATATAGCCACATGTGCCCACGGATATATGCCTGCATAAAACTCACACTATAATTTACCAATAGAAATCCCCCGAAGAGCAGGATGGGAGCAGAGCGCTGCGCGCCTCGAGCCGAGCCGGCAGCCCACGAAGTTGACTTCGAGTCTTGACCTTAGGACGAACACGCGCGGCATCTATCCACGCATGCATGTATGTACCCTGCGTATGCAAAGTTGCTTGAGTGTGTGCATAAGATACACATATGCAGAATGCCTTCCGTTATGCATATGTACGTGTGTATGCGTGTGTATGTATAGACACATATACTTATATATATATATATATATATGTATATTATATATATAATATATATATATATATGTATATATATATACGTATATATATATATATATATATACGTATATATATATATATACATACATACATATATGTCGTCACGCTCTCTGTGGCCCCCCTCCATGGTCCAGGATGCCCCCCGCCCCCCGCCCCGTTGGGTCCCTCTTCTCCTGTGGGTGTTTGTGAGGTTTTGGGGTTTATAGGGTTTAGCTCAAGCTCCTGAGTTTTGGGTTTACGGTTTAGGGCCGGGGTAAGGGTTGCATGGGCGCTGGCCGGCAGCTCAGTCCGTGCTGAAAAGGGCCGGGTTAGAAGGCGTGACGTTGCAAGCCAGCTGCAAAACAGGAATCAGGGAGGGTTTGGTGTAGATGCGTTAAGGTTGACGGTTTACCTTCTGCTTAGGCTTAGAGCCTGCGTTGATCGGGGCTTAGGGTTGAGTATAAGTTTTAAAGTACAGGTTAAGGTCAATACAAACAGGAGCACGCGAACCGTAATAGGGTTTATGGCTTGGGTAGGGCTTGCGCCCTCTCTGTGAACCCTGGCCCCCACCCCAGCTGCAGCTCCTACGGCCCCAACCCTTCTCCACACCCCCCCTGCCCCTGTACCAGATTCCCCCATTGGCGGGGGCGGGTGGGGGCCGGATGGGTGTGTCTGTATATATATATATATATTTGTTTTATACTTTATATATTTTTTTAATTCATCGAAGGTCAAGCTTGATGTTGATTCATCGGAGTACAGTGAAAGTCCATGCGAGCCTCTGGGCACAAGGCTTCGATCGGCGAAGCTCTGCTCAGACCACGTGGCGATCGGTTCTTGGCTCGGCAAAGGCGCGCAGAAGTAGATCCCTCAATTTGGGGCCCTATACTACGAAAGGGTACTTTACAGGAACCCCCCATTGAGGGATCTACTTATTGGATCCTTTGGGGCGTTTGGGTCTTTGGTGTTCTCGATCTCGTCGCAAAGTCAGGAAGCAGCACATGATTGAGGGAACGCTTGCAGGACCACATGCTCCGCAGCTACTGAATACTGAAGCTGAAGCGCAAGAGCCGGTTTCAGACTTCCGCTGGGCATCAGGGAAGATTCCCTCATGAGTAGTTAGACCTTGCCCCGTGCCCTCCGATCCTTGGCTAAGGGTTCGCATGGGGTCGGTTTAAGCAGGGAATCAGGGTCCAGTCGATCAAGCAAAGCCTCGAGTTAGTCCGCAGAGCCCGGACCTTGATCCATCTATAAGCCTAGCACGCTTGCAGGGCTTAGTCACAGGTGGCAACCCATCAGAAATCAGGCCTTTTCCATTCCTTCCATGGAGTCCAGCGTATTCGTCAATGGAAACTTTAAAAGGCACCATGCCGCGGCGTGCAGGCACACATCTTCCTGGGAATGGCTCGAGAAACTCTCCGGTATCTTGAGGGGGTCACATAAAGTTCCTGTAGTTCGTGTCCAGTGATGCGCAAGCAGCCGCAACACTATGGCAGCTCATGAGCATGTTATGTCTTCTGCGGAATGCCAAACTATGGGGGCTGCAGGGCAGAACCAAGTAACGAGAGAACATCTGCTGCCCTAAGTAAAGATGAAGTAACTTCCGACCCGCACACCACGAGATCTCGCATGGCTAGTTCGAGTTGTGAGAGCATAAGTTTGCGACGGACTGCGTTGTGGGACATCAAGCAGGAAAGCAGTAACATCAACCAGCTTGAAATGCATGTGCCAGCTGCAACAGTCAGATGCTGCATGCTGTGGCTGGTCCGCAAATGCCCAAGCGTCTCGAGCGCAATGAATGTCTGACTTGGTTGAAAACGAGTTCGACCGAGAAGGAACGAAAGAGAGTGCAACAACCAGAGTGTGCATACATGGTGATGAACACTGCAGCTGCTCGCATTCATGTTATTGCGTTTTGGAACATATCTGGCAGTCCAAACATGCAATCTTCCAATGGCGGCGTTGCATTTCTCATCCTCACCGCAGCTGCAACATGGCCGTGACTCTTTGAATTTGGAAGCCTGTGCCAAAGTTTTGGGGATCGCCAGCGAGGCACCTCTTCGTCTCCCGAGGGTATCTATCTGCTTGTGCGATATCGCATATTGGAAATAAAGTTATTGTGGAGAACGATATCAAAGTCGCAGGTGTTGCTTGCAACTGTTGCTCTAGCAGTAATAGGCTTTTTTGTGAGCTCTCATCCGACATCATCAAGCCAGCATCGGGGAGACAGAAGAGACAGGCTAGAATTCGCTTCTCCAAAGTGACATATGGACTCGCGTAAACTGCTCGGTGCCCCCAAAGTAAAACCCCTTTGCACACAGCCTCTGCGCTGATCAGCATCGGACTTCGATCATAATTTCCAGGTAGATGCGGAATCTCATTTCCCTGTTATTTTGTCAGGCAAGCACAGGTAGGCGGTTGCTCGGTTACATTTCCAACAAGGCTCCTTAAATGCGGAGGTGCGGCTTTGTATGTCTCTAGGCCTGGGAATAGTTGCGGACATGAAGGCTTTCTTTCCCTTCACCCCGAACGCTTGAGACCTCGCCTGGATTGTCCGAGTTGTGAGAGTGTAAATGCGGAGGGTTCGATTGGTCCCACCCGCCTGTTTGCGCCGAACTGTTGCTGAGATTGTCGATCGGTACTCTATGGCGCCTTGCCTGCCTTTCCTGAGTTGTGACGACAGCCGAAAACGTAGAGGGTCTCACAGTCATCTTCGACTTTGCGCGTGTCCTGCAAGCTTTTTGTACGATGGGATGCCTGACTTCTCAAACCGATTGATGGAGGAGACAACCCCGTCGCAGTCCCGATTTCCAGAACATTGAAGTTAGAATACACGAGTTCTCCAGGACTCTATGTAAAGTGTGTGCATGTGTGTGTGTCACATATATGCACAAGCCTGCACGCATGCACACGCTGGGGCACCATACACGGCGTAAGCAAGGATGTCACACGCCATCACTTGCAGGTACGTCAACCCAGCGTCCCAGGTTTATGTCACCTCGCTGACGGAGTGTCTTCGTTGAGTGGTGACTCCGACGGCACGCACCACTCCCTTGCGAGCTGCTGCAAGATCTCCATAACGAGACACAACGCAACTTTCGTTCTCCCTAGTGCCGATTCGGGAGTTGTCTCTCTCTCTCTCTCTGTCTCTCTCTCTCTCTCTCTCTCTCTCTCTCACACACACACATGCACACATGCGCACATGCACACGCGCGAGCGAACGCGCGCGCGCACGCACACGCGCGCACACGCGCGCACACACGCACGCACGCACGCACCCGCACACGCACACACGCACACACGCACACACGCACACACGCACACACGCACACACGCACACACGCACACACGCACACACGCACACACGCACACACGCACACACGCACACACACGCACATGCACACGCACATGCACACGCACACGCACACGCACACGCACACGCACACGCACACGCACACGCACAACACGCACAACACGCTCAACACGCACAACACGCACAACACGCACAGCACGCACACGCACAACAC
>CAJNDV010033069.1:0-22500 GCA_905221635.1 Symbiodinium sp. CCMP2456
GGGGGGGGGGGCATCCTGGACCATGTACATTGCGGGGGGAGGGGGGGAGCCGCGGAGCGCCTGACCATATATATATATATATATAAGATACATATATGCATATATCTGTATGTGTATATATATAGACATACACACACACAAACATATATATATATATATATATACATATATATATATATATACACAGGTATATATACACACACACACATAACCACACAATACGTACATAAACACATGCATGCAGACATGCATGCATACATACATTGACATACATACTACGTTACATGAACACAGCCAGACAGAAAGAGAGACAGAGAGAGACGGACGGACGGAAAGACAGACAGACAGACCGACAGACCAACAGAAAGACAGACCGACAGACAGACAGACCGACGGACGGACAGACAGACAGAAGTACAGATACAAACACACACACACACACATGCATACATCCTTGTATGCAGACAGACATACACACATACATATACATATACACATGCAAACATAGGGTCCATCCATGCATCCGTCCATCCATCCACCCATCCACCCGTCCAGCTAGCCAGCCAGCCAGCCAGCCAGCCATCCATGCATCCATCGCTCCATGCTACCATCAAGCCATGCATCCATGCATCAACTTTTGCACCAAGCCACCGATCCATCCGTAAATACATGTATGTACATATGTGAATACAAACCTGATTGCCCACAGACATACATGCATGCAAGCATGCATGCATACGCATATATATATATATATGTTTATATTACAACATGCCTGCATGCATACACCCACATACACATATACACGCATACATACGTAAATACATACAACCATACATACATACATACATAATTACATAAATACATGCATAAATACATGTACCTATACATGCAACTACACATGTGCCCATGCAGGCGTCAGATCCATTTACATGAATTTACATGCCCGAAGGCATTGGCATAGACATGGTGGACAAGAAATCTTCCGGAGCTTCCATTCTGAGTGTTGAGCCCTGTTGGGATTTCTGCTCCGTGAAAGTACGGGTGTGGATGTTGTGCCAGCCAAGGCCAGGAAGAATAAGTCGGCACTACTGTATGGAAGCGCGAGACGTGAGCAAGGAAAGAAGAGTCGCCGGAATCCCTTAGCACGCATCAGGACCATTGGGGGAAGGCGGGGGGGGGCGGTCAGGGGTCTACATTGAAATCCCCAAAAGCTAGTATAGGAGAAAACCTCAACTCCTTGAGATCCCGGCACTGTGTTTGTGATGTGCTCATGCTTCTGCATGGCCTGCAGGTCGAAGACTTTAACGGTACTTGGCTGGATCGAATGTCAGACCTAGCGGGAATGGAACTTATAAGTTTATGAATCTTTACGTCGATCTTAGGGAGCAACCCAAGGAGAAAAAAACATTCCAAAGCTCTGGATCCCTCAACACACCCTATAAACCCAACACACTTTCTCCAAAGTTTCGACATGATCATGATACCCCCCCTTGTATCCTTCAAACCCTTCCTGCAAAATTTGCATGCAGCTCTTGGGAGAGCTTCAACGAGGTTAATAGAGTTAACCTGTCCATCACCATAGCTGCCACATTGTCATGATGTTCTCCGGAATCCCGAATTCCAGACCGCCGCGCCTTGCGCAGATCCTCACCAGTCTGGGCCTCGCAGCGGCCACTTGCTTCCACCTCAGGTGCAACTGGCCAACAGCCAGGAAGCTGGCAACAGCTATCTTGCCTCCAGGTACTCCTTCTCCGCAGTCTGGAGCTCCACTTGCCTGTCGATCAGCGTGGTCACCTGGAGATACGCATATTTCGGCTGGAACAACGTGAGCCCGAAGTTCTTGCATGCGCTCCGGCAAGTAGTGATGACAAGGGTAAGGGAACGGTGCTCCGGTTCAAAAAAATAGCTTTAACACCGCGGTAGTCGAGGCTGTCAGCAAGAATCATCCGCGCCCGCATCGTCATCTTGCAGATACACAGCTCTGGAGAGCAACGAAATACAAAACAAACAGATTGTACACACATATACATGCGAACACCAAACCAATAAACCCATGAGTGGATGGATGTGTCATCATGTGCACGCATGCATCTACGTGCACATTTTTACATGTGTGTATACGTGTATGTGTATATATATATATATACATACACATGCGCTTGCCTAATGTCATGAATGTGTACAAACGAAAAAAGCATACGTGGGATATATCGTATGCAATGTGTATATATGTGCACGGCACACACAATTACGACACCACCAAGAACTCCTTTGCCGACCAAGGAGACAGCAACTCTCATTGTCTTGCCGGGTGCAACAGATTCACTGACATGCCCTCCGAGCGTCCTAGCTACAACTAGGAAGCGTGTCGAAACGCCTCGACGTGAATATCCAAAGGCCGCAAAATCATAAACTCAAAAACCAACAACTAGAGCCCGGGTGTCCCGAATGGGTGTCCCGAAGACGTTTAACAAGCTACAGAAACAACATGCATCACGGCTGCGTGCATGCATGCGCAAATGTATTCACATAGTATGCAGTTTCGACATGGCAATGTAAAAACATCCTTCCGCCTGTCCAGTTCATTCAATGATTCATTCATGCGTTCTTCGTTTGCTCATTGAATAAATCGCATGCGTCCATCCATTCATCCATCCGTCCATCGCAGTCGCCGCTAGTGCTTTGGCTGGGCAATCGAAGAAGTGCTTCTAGGTCGGGGCAACCGACCTGTCCATCTAGCTACCAAAGTACCTATACCTTTCGCCCAAACCCTCAACTGCCAGCTTCCAAACTCTGGCCTTCTCATTCAGCTTGTCGGCACGTGCTTTGTGTGCATCTTTGCCCAGAGAAATCTCTTCCTGCGGACGGCTGCGTCGATTTGAAGATTTCTTCGGCATGCGTTCGTGCTGTGGTCCGACAAGCCACAGACTCGACCTGCCCGAGAATCCCAACACAGCTGCCTCTGCCGCAACCACCTTCGCCTTCTCTGCTTGCAGCTGCAGCTGGAGCTCTGCCTGAGTCGGTCGGGGTAGGAGTTGAAGAGGCATCCGCTGGAGAAAACATGCTTATGCAGGGATATCGGTTGTCCACCGATGTCCTAAAGATTAGCGGAACGACGTCATGCGAATTGGGACAGTGGATCGTCGACGAAACACTCCGCAACATGATTTCGGAGCTTGAGCTGCCGCGTAAACGAGAACACAACGGAAGCAGTCGGCCTCCCTGGCACCCCAGACTTCCCAACAACATCTCACACGACACGCCACTAGTAGTAGGGGTGCTGCTAAGCTAATAGCTTTAGTACATGCAGCTCAACACCAACATGTAAGCCCGGCAGAAGCTCCTTAGCTCTCATCCTGAACATGCACGATGCACCTTCGCGGTTGAGATCTCCTGCTGGCGAGCCCTGGCTGAAGAGTGAAAGAGAAAACAGACAAAGACTGAGATGAAGCGACGGTGGGAGGATCGGGATGGAGCTTAAGGGTTCGGGTCTACATTCGGGCACTCGGGTTCAGGCGTTAGCGGCTAAACTTTAGAGTCGGGCCTTTCCCATTGACGGAATGCGGTACACCGCGAATTGTGGCCTCTTCTTTCCTTTGGATAAAGCGATGGCATAAAGCATCATGTGTTTTTTATCTGGCCCTGTTCGGATGAATACCCCAGATTCGGCAGCTCGGAAGCCGTTGGGCCGTTCTTGAAAGCTTGTTGTGCTTAGGATCGTAGAGGTCCGAACACAGGGCACTCCGCAACTCGGCAATGCGGAGGTGAAAGCTGGCGGGGTGAAAGCAAACAGGCAGATCAGGATGCCTCAACTCGGCGGAATGCGCCGCTTCGTCCAGGGCCGCTGAAAACCTGGAGAAAGACAGCATGCCCATTTTGCAGGGCAGGGGCGTTATGGCAGTGGCCGGCATTCTGTCCGGTGATGAGTGAGTCGTGACGGGAGCACTTTATCTGTAACATGTAGTCGAGTCAGTCACCCAAGTCGTGGGCTCGACTCTTGCGGGCTATTCAGCAGCACTACGTCGGTCACATGTTCTTGGAGAGCGGCAAAAACTCCTTTCCGTGCATCCTTTGCTTGAAGCCTTTCCCCCGCTTGAGCGAGAGTTGGCACTTGAGGCACCCAGCCATCGGCAGGAGACTTGAGCTGATGCAATGTGAGTGATTGGCCATCTCCTTTCCTGTCCTTGACGAGGCTATGCAAAACCATGTGTGGGGTGGCAGCTTAAGGAGCATACAAATACGCCTAGCATGTGTCACCTTACAGCACATCGATCGTCGCATCACCCAAGCCGCTATGTTCGTTCTCATTCTGGGCCTGTGGTCACAGCTCCGAGCAAGACACTGGCTTTCAGAATGTGCACAAGTTGCTCGTAGACTGTCTGACATGTGATGTGCAAGGGTATGTCGTCATATGGACATCACGACAACTTCCGAGCATTCCAGAAACGGTCGTACCATTTGGATTTGGTTCCTGCGACGTCCTTGTCTGTTTGGCTCACGACACCGCGACGGCGTCTTGAGGGCAACACCGGGTTTTTCTGGGTTGGTCCGACAATATGCCCGGCAAGCCAGCACATGCTGGCACCTATCCACAGCTACATGTGCTCCTCTGCTGGGTGTGGATTGGTGCAGACTGTGCATCGTCATTTCTTCTTGGTGTTTATCCTGAATGTGGCTAGTGACTATAGTGATTTCAAGTCTTACGGATCTCCAAATCCTGAACCCTTGGAGGAGCGACCGGTTGTCAAGAGGAGCAAATCCAGCACGGCTGACGGGTGGAGCCTCTGCAACAAACCAGAGACGAACAAGGAGATCATGGAGCAAATCCCAACTGCCCAGAAAGAGTGGCGTGGCTGGCTCGCAAAGCCCTAACTTGACATAAAAGCCTTAAGAAATCCCTGAGAGAGGGACTGTTTGCCAAAAGCCCGAAGACTGGTTCCCCAAAACCCCAATCCCTGAAACGAACGACTGGAGATGATGGGTGGCAAAAACAAAATCCTCATGGCTGGTTGCCAAAAGCACAATACTACTGTGAAACATGATGAGCCCATGCAGTCTCCAGAAGTTGCCAGGATGCAAAAGGATGTAGTAAACATTGGGGTCGTTGGGGTTCAGGGATTCTGTCAGTAAGCAAGGTGCAATATGTGGGGCAGAAATGCCGGCTTTGGCAAGTGTCTTGATAGTGAATACTGATCTCTTGCATTGAACTGCACCGAAACATCGCGAATCGCTGTTGAATCTTCCCGACATGCATGAGTGGAAGGGACTGCAAATGCAGCGAGCTTTGTTCAAACACTGGCGTCCGTTCCACTGCTGCACTCCCCTCAACCCAAGATTCCCGTGCGCTGCCAAGCTACTCGAACTCTGGCAGAACAGCCCGAACGGTCGCAACATCGGCAGCAACCTTCGGAGAATGTTGGGCTTTGGGAACTTCAGACACGACATCCTCTGACCCAAAGCCCAAACATCGGAAGATGGAAATCCAAGCCCGAACAAGAGGAGCTGCGAGACTAGCTCACTTCTTCACCAACCGGCTCCACAAAGCAGAAACTAAGTCGGAAGCGGTAGGGTCCAGGGACTAATTATTCATATGTTTCAGGGTCGTTGTGGGCCGCATGTGTTCTAGAAGGTCTTGGTGTACATGTCAACAGGGGAACCCCGAGAACAGCCAAGCAGTCGGAATTAAACAATCCCTACACGAGGGCGTCTGGCCACATTTATAGAGTTTGGGCCCTTGGGCTGGAGACTTTAAGGAATTCGGGCTTTTGTTTGGTGTTTGCGGACGGGCATTGACGTGTTTCATGGTGGGTTGTAGCAGGCTTGCAAGCATCTGGGCTTGCGCGTGAGTTTCGAAGCTCAGGGTGACTTCGGCTCAAGTTTCAGCCTCCGACGCCTTGCGAAGCAGAGTGATTCGTACATCCTGCTGCATTTGAAGAACCCAGTTGAACTCGTTCGAAGCCCGCCTCGGCCATGGTCGCGGTTGAGAGCTTGGGACTAGATGTCCAAATACTTGAGCTGGAGCCTAATGCCTTCGTCAATCACATCAGCTGTCCTGGTCTTTCACGAGATGGTATACTAGCTCAAACTAAGTTTACGGCGTATCGCACTTTACGGTTCAGGGAGTTCAGGGATGGTAGCTTTGAGACCCAGACCCAGACCAACACCTGCACGAAGGTTGCTGTCACAGGGTTTGGGATTTCGGCAGGAAGCCTTGGCTCGAAGACCACCGGGTTCAGAGATGCTCGCTTCGTTTCTGAACTGACCTTTCATTTTGGCCGGCTGCACTCTGCTGTCGCTTGACTGCACTGGCGTCTGGATTCAGACGGCTTGGAGTTCAAGCTGGACTAACGCATTCTAAGGGTCCTTGCCAAACCAACTCTGAGCAGGGATCCCCAAACAGTGGGCGACCAGGAGACAACCAGCAGACCGGCAGGACACGACAAATGCGCTTTCCCGCAAGTACTGGCGGCTCAGGGACCAGCACGACAGTGCTCCCACAACGCTCCGTTTTACGGCCAGTGAGATTGCTTCGAAGCTCCGACGTGTCACGATCGCTGCGGCGGCCATGTACAAAAGAGAGCAGCAGCGAAGTGCACTGAAAGAGATGCCCCAAGCTTGGGCGGGAGAAGAAGCAGGGAGGGTGAAGCTTGAGGGGAAAATAGTGATATTCACAACGGCCCGAGTCTCCGCTCTGCACACGCAAGCACGTTCAGAGAACTACAAAGCTCCCACAACCCTCCGTTTTACGGCGAGTGAGATTGCTTCGAAGCTCCGACGTGTCACGATCGCTGCGGCAGCCATGTGCAAAAGAGAGCAGCAGCGAAGTGCGCTGGAAGAGATACTTGCGAGAAAACATCTACATCGTGAGATTCAGGCCCATTCTTGCTCGCCTACGGGATAAGCCGTGGTTAGCCACAAACCAAAAAGAACTCAAAGAAGGCCATATCAGGAGCCCGCGAACTCTTCGAACCTACGACCTCGTTGTAGAAGCTTTTGGCGATGGCCTGACAAAGCCCCCGGCAGGGCCAAGACACCCGACACGATGGCGACTTGTGATTGTGAAGTAGTCCAGAAAAGCTGCACCATCGTTTGTGCTGGCATTGCTTGGCGCTGAGCTGGGTTAAGTTGCAGAAAACAGACACGAAGGTGACAGGCTTTCGGCAAGTAGGGCTCCAAAAGCAGACTGGTGGACCACTCCGGATTTGACCTGCGGCCTGTGCCGTAAGGCAAGCATTCCCGGACAAGGCCAGATGTAAGACGCCGAGGGCGCATCAGCTGAGGCAGCGACTTGAAAATCACAGCAGAGGCTCAACAGTTTGACAGCGAACCTCACTGCAGCATTTCCAGTTGCAACCAGAAGCCCATCTCTTGCAGAAAGTCCTGGCAAACCTAGCGGCTTAGCGTCACTGCGAAGCTGACAGGGCCCGAGAGAAGGACCTGTTAGGAATTGAAAAATGAATCCCACGAACAACCGCAGAACGAACCCACTGGAACCCCATCCATTTGCGCGTGTTGTTCAGGAGGTCGTACTCAGGGCCACCTTGCAAATCCCAGAAGAGAACTGGCACTGCGCAACGTTGCACCACGGCTCGCCCGATTGCACAGCTTTTCTCTGCGAAAAGAAGGAAGACACTCACATTCAGCGAAACGCCCGGGTCGAGGGCTTCGTAGACACGGGCTTTTCGATGCCTGTTGCGGCCTGCAGAGCGCTTTGGCGTACTCCGCGCGGCAGGGCCTGCAGCTGTTGGGTTAGTCGGCCGCCTTTCTCGTATCTTCTGACCGAAGAAAAGCTCTTCCATCTGCCTCGTTTTTGCACTTCCACCAAGGTACGCAACTGTAGAGCCACATCTCGACCTGGGCCTCCATGGCGAAGGCGATATGGGTGAGGGTCTCCTATGGCTGCAGCTTCAGTCCCTGTGTCCTCATAAATTCGCGCGCTGTCGCACAAGTTATGGTGAAGATTGGCTCGTTCCGGGGGCGAGTCCCCAACTGGAGCCAGGTCCACATCGCCGTGGCCACTACTCGAATGGATGGCAGATCGAACATGACTGTCTCGTCCCGTTTTGCTGGCCACTTGTCCCTCCTCTGGGTGGAGGACCAGTGCGCAACAGGCGATGGCTCTCCGACTGGGGGAACCAGATCCTGGACCCGCAGTTTCAATGCCTCGCCCGGTCGAAGGTAGCACACAAAACAGAGCAGCAGGTACAAGGCAATCTCGATCAGCTGCTGTCTCCATGCTACGGTAGCCAGTACGCACACGACCTCCCCAGGGAGCGGCAAGCGCGACTTCGGGGCATCTAACCGTCTCCAGCCTTGAAGGCATTGTCGGGAGCTCGGCAGCTGCACCTGCTTGGGACTTTTGAGGTAAGGCAGTTTGTGTAAAACTGCCGCCATCATACACTGCCCCATCGACAGGTCTTCCCCCTCGTTGAACAGTTCGTCCAGCGCATGGGCTAATCCTTCGTCTACTTCTGTCGCCGCCAGTTTCTCCAGCACACCCGCGCCGGTTCGGCGGCAGAACACTTGCCAGAGCCCCGCATACCTCTCGCGGCAAGCTGGGGTCACCGCCACTTCTGCCAGTGAAACCTCCGGGTCTTTGAGGCCCCGCCGATGTAGAGCTCTGGCTTTTTTGACTGCCGCTGCCACCGGCCGGGCACTGGATGCCGGCGCATTCGCCTCACCCTGCTTTTTGGTGGAGCTTTCGGCGGCGGTGTCGAAGTCCGCACCTGGAGATGACGATGGATCACCATTGTACGGCACGGACGGGAAGAGCGACCCTCTAGACGGCCCGTCAGCAGGGTTCCACTCGCTGGGAATGTACCTAGAAAGCACACCGTGATCCTACTGACCAGGCACAAGGCTGCGACCTGCTGAGTCACCCCTCTCATGGCGTATGATTTTCCCCTCCCGTGATCGAGGGCACAAATGGCCGAGGTAGAGTCAGAAAGAATCAAATGCCGCCTGTGAAAGTTGCTCTCCTTTCTCAGCAAGTGCTTGCTTGCGTGAAGAGAGGCCCGGCCTTCCAACACAGGCATCCCCTGCTGCCGCTTCCATCGATAGCGCCCGACGACCTTCCAGTGCTTTTGCACAGCTGCAAAGGGAACAGCAGCAAAATATGCATGCTCACTCTTCCCCTCGACAATGTTGGTCGGGCCAGGCGATTGGAAATCCCCACTGCTGCTGTCGGCTGTATGCTGTAAGGGCCCAGCGTCATCAAACTTCCCAGCCACTGAAGCAGCAAAGGCAGATGCTCATGGTAACCTGACATCGCTCAGAGTGCTTCCCTAAGGCTCTGACCTCCTTGATGTCATACTCGGCGACGACTGCTCCCAACCCCCAGTTCGAAGCATCCACTGCCGTGACCTCGGATGACCAAGGAAGAGCGAGATCGCGCCAAATAAGAGGCCAATCCAAACCAGACTTCAAGCTCCCGGCGTACGGATCTCCATAGACGATGCTCTCGGTGGTACAACCTCCGTACGAAAGTATAGCACTCCCGGAACACCGCTAAAGTTTCTCTCCTATGACCCTATGAGCAATGAACGTCGCATGGCCCAGGACCTTCTCAAGCTGACGACCACTGCAAGACCCGAGTTCGAGGAGCCGACGCGTGGCAAGGATGACCCGCCACACTCTGTGCTGGAGCGGCCTCATCGTGGTACCATCAAATTGCCAGCCGAGCACTTTGATTTTTCCAACTGCTGTCTCCTCCTCATGCACGACCAGGCCTTTCGCCCTCAAAGCCTCCACACCAGCTGCCGATAACTCGAGAACCTTGGCCTGATCAGTGCCAAGGACGACGAAATTGTCGACGTATTCGAGATGCATGCAACCTGGAGGTGGGGCCGCGGCTTTATCCTGGAGGCAGTTAGAGGAAACCGTGCCAACCGTCGCAACGATGTGCTAATGGATGCTCTGGCACCAAAACAGTGCGTGGCTCCACCCCATGGGTAGCAGACACAGCCTTGGGTAGATGAAGTCCGCGGCCCCAACGCGTCGACCTCCCTGGAACTCCACCCCCAACACGCCCGCCCCCGGACACGCCGCATCCCAAAATACGGTCTAAGGGGCCTGTGGGGCAGCTCGAAGTGATAAAATGCGTCCTTCAAGTCGGCCGTCGCGATGTAGAGGAGGTCGCCCGACTCGGACTCGAGGTCGATACGGCTGAGCGCCTCAGCCGTACAGGTGGGCCTTTGCAGGAGCATCAAACCACTGGTTGCTCCTGCGGCAATGAACTACCAAGTTCAGTCGACCGTCCTTCTTTCCTACGAAAAAGACCTCAACGGCTTCTTTAGGGGGCACACGTGAAAGTTCCACCAACCCTGCGCCCAGAAGTCGGCGAATAAATTCCGCGTAGACCTGAGGACGCTTCAGCTGAGGATCACTATAACCCCTCTCCACCCCGCACTCCTTCAAACACTTGCGGGCTTCCATCTCCCCAAGGAGCCGAGACGCGATGAACTCGTCCACGACAGTCTGCCCTCCTTCTCCCAGCAGGTTCGAGAGGTACCGGTTTGACGCTCCCATCGGGCAGACTCAGGAGACCAGGGTCATAGGACTTGACAGCTGAAGGGGTCTGGTCCTCCCCATAGCCGGCAAAAGCTCGCAGCTGGAGCGCTCCTGGGCCATCGAGTCCCTCTGCCCAACCTGCTACCGGAGAAGTTTTCAGGAGACGACCCGAGGGGTACAGGCAACGGAAAATTTCCCGAGGCACTGGCAGCCTCGAGTCAGTATAGATCGGGGCTAATCCCTGCTGAGTGGCCGGCCCCACGACCACGCAGCGACCCCACATCTAGGGGTCCTCCTTCTGGCTCTTCTCGTGGTCCAGCAAGCTGGGTGCGATCATCAACGTCCCGGCCTGCCTCACTAGAGAGCCGAAGGTGTACTGCTCCTCCAAACTCAGCTTGCCAACGTAACTCTTGCCCTCCAGCTCGAGCATATTCGATTGTCTGGAGCCTCCTGAACAAAAGCTCAACGCCATAACAGTTGCAAGCGTCAACTTGGTCTACTTGCACCAGCTGCCACAGCACCATAGACATCTGGAAGTGTTCTTGAATGCCTCAGGCAGACGAATCGATCTTACACAACTGGCGGAACCGTTCGTGGTGAGCTTCAAAGCCAAGTCCTTCAACGGACAGGTAGGTGAGACACCAGAGGGTGGTTCTCGGACCTGTGATTTTCCATCCCATACAGTATCTACCTCGCGGCACAGACTGACGACTTCGGACAAAGGTCCTTCGGGATGGCCAAGCGGGTTGAACTTCACCTCGAGAATCCTCCCATCACAGGCCGAAGGCCTCTGATTGAATGCCAGAGCACTGCCAGCAGTCACACACACATGCAGAGAGCTGCCGTCGGCCAGCACATGCACACACTTCGCCCCGTCCACGGCAGCCGCAGCGACCCCGACAATCTCCTCGCCATAGCGGAATCCTCCGGCGGCCTCCGCCGCGACCCAGATTGGCCCGCGACCTTCAAGACCTCGAGCCCGGGAGCAACATCAAAGCCACCAGGAGATGCCCCGGCAACGGGAGCTGCCACTGGCCCTCCAACTACCGCTGGAGCAGCAGGGGAAGCAGAAGCGACGGCAGCGTCACCGGATTCTCTGCCACAGCCCCATCAGCGGCGACCATAGACCGACCCCTGTCGCACGACGGGCCCTCTCAGCCGAGAGTTCGCGACGACCCTCGGCCATCAACCTGGCATATTCTGCTGCCATAGGCTGAAATGAAGACACTTGGGCTGGAGGCACACCTCGAGGAACTCGGCCGTCGGGGGAGTGCCACATGTGAGCAAAATCCGGGTTAGCAGGATCTAACAGCTCCACATACATGTCTCGGTCTGGAGTGCAAATCAGCCATTCATCGTCGCCATCCACCTCACCGATGAGCAGTCTCGTATGCACCACTCCCCGATCCCCGTGGTACCTCACATAGACAATCTCTCCTTCGTTGAAGACGGCCATCACTGATCAAGGATCTGCAGCCCCTGCACAGAACCGTACTGCCCTTTCCCTTGGCCTGGCGCCACACGGGATCGTGAGGCAGTCAACTCAAGAGTGCTTCAAGCGCCCCTCTGCACAACCACAACTCGAAGTACCAGCCCAAGGCCGGCCAGGACAGGACTAGAGGTAACAGCACAGCTGATGCACCCAATCGTAGTCACCTGTCACCTCCTCGTTCGGAGCACGCGCAATGGCACTGACAAGGTTGAGGCTCTGGCGGCTCCGGACCTCTCCGCAGCCATGGGCCTGCAGTCAAGCCTAGAAGAGCCAGGACGCCATGCAAGCTATCCATACCCTTTGAAGCTTGATGGGAAAATAGTGACATTCACAGCGGCCTGAGTCTCCGCTCTGCACACGCAAGCACGTTCAGCGAACTACAATGCTTTTCCCAAAGTACTGGCTCGTGTTGGGAGCAACCGTGCTTCCCGCCTTAACTTGCAAGATCCACCGGAACACCCGAAATCGCTTCCACCAAGTACTACTACGATCCAGGTTTTCGAGAGCAAACAGTCCGTGTCGTATTGTTTGCAATGAAGGGGCACCCGTATCACGCAGAGCAGAATCCTCTGCAAATCACAGGATGTCAGCGAAAACTACACCGCACCACGACGGGAGACACGTGCCACGAGCATCCTGTGTAAATAGTACGAGTAGGATGCAGGGACTCGATTTGCCGCATCTGCCGTAACAAACAACGGGTGCGGGGAGCAACACGCAGGAAAGCAACCAAGTCTCTTTACACTTAACGGAAGGACCCCATGATGTTAGCACACTGCTTGGGGAATATGAGGCATTCGGAGGATGCTTAGGCACGAGCACTCTCTCGAAAACACATGCACGGGTTCTCGAACTCCAAGATGGTGAACCTACACGTACGATACAGCGCGGCTTTTGGCAGCTCAGCTAGAGTGCTTCTCCAAGAGGTAGAGCGGGTTGAGAATTGCTGCCTGTAAAGGAGCTCCATAGATGCTATCGACACACCCGCTCAGTGCCGAGGTTTCAATCGAAATCTTAGCACGGGAAGTTCACGCATGATGTCACGCATGTCTCGGCATCTTGCCGTAGTCAGTGCACGTCTGAATGCACGTAAGTATGCGCGACACGTAGGATGATTCATGTGTACGTCTGCCTCTAGCCATACACATGCACGCACGCGGATGTATGTACGGATGTGTGTGTGTACACACACACATGAAAGCCGCAGGCATGCATGTATCTCTACTTGTATGTCTGTGTCTGTGTAAGCATGTCGATGTATGTATTGATGTATCATGCAATGTACAGTGCATGATGCTAGATCTATGTCTATGTGTCTATATCCATGTCTATATGTCTATATCTATGTCTACGTATGTACGTATGTGAACATGTAAATATGTACATATATGCACATATGTACATACATACATATGCACGTATGTACATATGTATGTATGCATGTCTGTCTGTATGCTTGTGTATGTTTGTATGCATGTATGCATGCATGTAAACATGTAGGTAGGTAGGTCGGTCGGTCGGTTGGTCGGTAGGTAGGTAGGTAGGTAGGTAGGTGGGTAGGTAGGTAGGTAGGTAGGTAGGTATGTAGGTAGGCAGGTAGTCAGGTATGTAGGTAGGTAGGTAGGTGGGTAGGTAGGTAGGTAGGTAGGTAGGTAGGTAGGTAGGTAGGCAGGAAGGTAGGCAGGAAGGTAGGCAGGCAGGCAGGCAGGCAAGCAGGCAGGCAGGCAGGTAGGTAGGTAGGTAGTGCAACTATGCATGCGAACTGTGATGCACGTTGGATTTGCGCACATCCTTGCTGGAATGTAAACTCACATACATCTGCGGCCCATATAGCCGTGCGAAACCTCAATTCCCATACACGGCAAGAAAAGGTGTGCTGCATCGACCCTCGATGACCCTTGCAGGGTGTGCCGCATCATCGAATTTACGACTCCCTTCACACAAGCAACTCCCCCCAAAAAAGCCATTCCTGTGCATCATCCGTCTTCTCGTTCTTCTCTGTGAGGTAAGTCGGATCCACGGGGATCTTGACCGGGGGGTTATGGCTCCTCTGCCCTTGGTCCCTGCCTCAGTTCAGGGGGTTTGGGACTCAGGGATGGTCTGGCGAAGGCAGAGGCGCTCTCATGTAAGGATCAAGCAAGCCCTCCTAGACAATCTGGGGGCCTTACTAACTAGAATAGGGTTTGGGAGCATATTCTACTATAGTTATAATATAAGGAGCCCCCAAAACCCTCCTAGATACTATAGGGGCCTTACTAACTAGAATAGGGTTTGGGAGTATGTTCTACTATAACTATAATCAGGAGCCCAAACCCTCCTAGATACTAAGGGGCCTTACTAACTAGAATAGGGTTGGGGAGTATATTCTACTAGAATTATAATAAGGAGCCCCCAAAACCCGATTCTATTTTTGACAAACTGGGAGTGTCCACATGAGTAGCCCTTCGGAGGAGCCAGAGGCGTATCCAAAAACAGAGTCCTGAAGCAGTGAAAATGCCAGCCTCTTTTTGGGGGAGTGAAAACCGGCGTCCCATTCAAGCTAATGTGTAGGGTTTGGGCGCGACGGCTTAGCGCCGACAATCCCATCCCACCAGATCTGAGAATCTTTGACAATTCTAAAGGTCCAGCGGCCAACCCAAGTAACTTTGCCCAATCAACCGTCTTGAACCAAGTGACTGGCTTGAGTCTGGGGTTTAGGGTTTAGGAACCCGTAACCCCCTAAACCAAGACCGCCAAACCTGAACCCTGGACGCAGGTTCAGGTTCTTCTCAAGACAATGTCGAGCCCTCAGGACCACAACCATAATGAACGGCATCCAAGAGGAGACTCGTTCAGGTTAGCAGCTTATATGGGAGTTTCCGAGAATAGGGGGTGCCTAATTTTGGGGTCCTTATAGTAGGGATCCTACGAAACAGGGTGCTATAATAAGGTCCCCTATTTTCGGAAACTCTCATATCCGAAACCTAATACCACGCGGACTCGCTTCTCAACCTCGGTGATTTAGGGCTTAGTTAGCTGGTGTTTGGCCTTCGAGGGCCTGTTTCCTGTGTTGAAACCCTACTGTTCAAGATCCTTGTTGGGAACCCCTAAGTAAGCCGGGAACCCTGCACCCTAGACCGCCAGGAACCGCTATAAACCCCTTCGCAGCCTAGGCATAAACCCGATGTAAACCCCAAACCCTAAACCCCTTTTCAGCATGGATCGTGTGCCAGCGAACACACCTCAACAGCAGGGGCTTCTCGTTTAACGAGGGATGCAACCGGAGGAGTGACAGAAACAGAAGCATGAAGAAAGTACCGACAATCTTCCGAACTAGAAATAGAACGTAGTTGCTGGAACTCAACCCCTAAACCCTAAACCCCTATATAAACCCCTAAACCCTAAACCCTAAACCCCTGAACCCCGAAACCCTAAACCCTGAACCCCGAAACCCTAGCTTCCCCCACTTGCAAGCAAGGCACGCGGGGAGGAACCCTTTCCTGGGTCCATGTTCAGGATAGGGTTCAGGGTTTTGAGCTTAGGGTTCAGGGTTGGGGTTTAGGGTTCGGGGTTCAGGGTTTAGGGTTCAGGGTTTAGGGATCAGGGCCTGAAAGGAATTGTAGTAGGAGTCTTGAAATGAACCACTAATTCATTCTTTGCACACCCTTTTCCCAGTCGCAAGTCAATAGTTTCGGGTTCAGGCTTTAGGATGCCGAGGAACCCTAAGGGGTTTAGGGTTCAGATTTTTAGGTATTCCTTAGGGTTTTCTGGCTAATAAGAAGGTTCAAGGATCCATGTAGTACCCTTATAGCACCCTTGATGGGAAGACCATTTCTTTAGGGTTCTGGGGTTTAGGGATTATGGTAAGCTCCCATGGTTTAGGGAAGGTGTAGGGTTTAGGGTTTAGGGTCTAGGGTTTAGGGGTTTCGGGCAGGACCCTTTTCAAAGGAACCTGCATTCACCAAGCCAAGCTCGACCAAGTTTCCGGATCCCTTGGAATCGCCTTTCTCCGAGTCCCTCCTCCTCTCCGGCCTCTCGTCCACACGCCTTTCACATGGAGTGCTGTTGGGTTTTGGGGGGGTTTTGATGAGGGCTCCAGGATTCTAGGGTTAAGGGCTAGGGCCTGAAGGCTTTAGGCTTTAAGCCTTCGCAGCAGCGTTGTGTTGTTGTTTTTGAGTGGGGGTCGGCTAGATTAGAGGCCCTTGGGAGGAGTGCCTAGCAAGATGTGCTCTTCCCATACACAAGTCCATCAGGACCTGCAAGGTTAAATCACGTCCGGGAACCCAACAAGAGAGCCCTTCCATCGAGGACAATTCACCTGACAGCTTCGGTCCCTTCAATATGGAAGTCTCCGAACATAGGGGACCCCAATATAGTACCCTGAATAGTAGGATCCTCATTATAAGGACCCCAAAATAAGGTACCCCTTGATTTCGGAAACTCCCATATTAAGGCTTCGTGCTTTAGGAGGACTCCCATTCAGACTGGAACTGCGTCCACGCCTCTGCGATTGTGTGAGGGGTGAGGTTGACGCTCACTAGAGCGTGCTTTCATAGACGACATAGGCCCGATAATTTCTTTGCTGTTTTGTCGAGCATGGTGTTAGTACTGTAGCAGTTTAGTCTGCAGTGGTTCGCATTTGCTTGCGTGCGTTCTTCACAGGCTACTCCTTAAACTAAACACAGCCTAAACCCTATATCCTAGACCCTTCACCCTTTACAGCGTGCCCAGGAAGTTCCCGAAATCCTGAACTATCATAAGGAACCTGCTCTTTGGAAACCCCGCCTGATGCCCTTGTGGAAGTGCACGAAGACCTTGCTTCCTGCAAGACCGCTGCATATTTGCCCAAAGGCTCCATTCCAGTACCTTTTTAAAGGTTACCTTATAGGATCCTACATATCAACCACGAAAAGAACTACAAAGGAGCTTATATAGGTATTTATGGCTTAGGATTTAGGGTTAAGGGGTTTGGCTTTAAGGTCTCTCTGGTCCCCACCGCCGTGTATTGGCGAATCGTCGAGTCTGCAAAGGGAAGCGCTGTCGTTGTATGACGCCGCTTATGTAGGGGTTTAGGCTTTAGGGTTTTGGGTTTTGGGTTTAGGGTTCAGGAGTTTAGGGTTAGGGGTTAGGGGTTTAGGGTGCGGGAGTTTTGGGTTTAGGAGTTTAGGGTTCAGGAGTTTAGGGTTTAGGGGTTTACTGCATCACAACTTGTTAAGGGTTTAGGATTATTGGGATTTGCTTTCAGCAGCTATTTCCCGATCATGGAGTTGACGTACATCCAGATACCTCTCTGAATGTGTAGGAACCTTATAGCACCCTTTACGCCTTGTATAGCCTTCCAGACCCTATCCCGTAATACCGTTCTAAAACCAAAAAGAACCCCAAATCATCCAGAGGCAAACCTCGAGAAAATCTCTGCCACTTATCAGACTTGCCCACGTGTCAAAGTACCTAAAACTAAGCACAAGCTGATATACATCTACTACTCAGTCTGCTAAACATAAGTGCATAATTATTGGGTACAGTGGGCCCCTCGAGCTTCCGCACGGAGACGTGTCGAAGAAGCCCTCAAGAGCGGAAGGATACGGGATGTTGCAAAACCGCTCAGTGCACAGTCGTGGGAATATGAAGGACACCGGCACAAGATGTCACAAGACCCTATATAGAGGAGATGAAGCCGAGAGCTTCCCTGCCTTCGAAAGTGGCACCATAGCCCGAAGTTTTTCTGATGGTCCTGAATGAGACATAAGTGCACTTTACCGGGCTGCTGGGATCCACAAGAAAAGGGGACAATGACGATGCCAAACGTTGGAGACCAAAATGTAGACCTCTTGTGCTCACCGCAGTAACGCCTTTTGCAGCACGGCTTGAGGTGCCCGCCAGCGCCAAGGCAACTTCTGCAAGGCACAAGCCGTAAACCCTAGAACCCCAAACCCCAATATATCCAACCTCTGAACCGAAACGCTTGGCAACCATCACATTACCTGACGTGACGAAATTTGCCGCGCAGCCCCTCCGCTCCAACCGGAATCTCCCACTGGTCCTCAGCGGTAGAAACAACGGGTCTCGGGTCTCAGGGGTACCGGGTTCGGGGGTCCAAGGGCAGGATGCAGCTTTCCCAAGAAGCTCAAGGTGTAGGACCGTAGGAAGTGGGGAATTTCAAAACCGACTCAGAGACCTTCAGGCGATGGAATCCTTGTTCGAGTGGCCAGGATCTGGAATTTTAGGTTTTAGGCCGGATCATTGTTCGCGGTTTAGGATTACCAGCTTCCCGACAACACCCTTGGCCCGATTATCCGTAGCTTTATAAGAGGGAAGTAAACCACTCAACCAGATTTCCAGGAGGCAGATTCCCATCCAATCAGGTTCTATCCAGGAGGATAGCAAAGCAAAATCAAGGTTCGTTGATCTATTGAAAGCCACCCCTCACATGGCATGTCCCGGGAGGACGCCCAAGTAAGTATCAACGAAAGCACTGCTGCAAGCACTGAGAGGGTCCTCTTTTGAGATGACGGCCCAGGAATCCTGAACTAAGTCAAAACCAAGTTGCCTCAGTGGCATGGAAGATCATTTTCACTTTGATGTCCTTCAGCATTGCAAGCTCAGCACCAAACTCCCCCCCCCCCCCCCCCGGCCGTTGTTAAGCCTCACGCCCTCATCCTCAAACTACCATGTCAAACCCTGGGGCATCAAGCCCAAAACTCACTCTACATCCGAAACCCTACACTTTAGCCGAGAACTGGTTTCTGAGTCCTAAACCCTCAACTCCAAACGAAACATCCCCCAAATCCCTCCGACACGCCAGCCATCTGCCCACTCTGGAGCAGTTGTCCGAAAAAGGCTTCCGGTGCTCCCCGAACTGGGCTCTGTGTGGATGGGGCTCAGACTTCAGGGCTTCGATTTGGGACCGTTCTGATTCGTGCTGTCCTGTCTTTAGGGTCTAGGGCCTAGGGTCTACATAGGGTTTAAGACAAATAGGTGGGGGAGTGGCTTCACCCCTTGTCTGAGTAGAACCCTCCGGCCCCGCCCAAAACTGCTGGGTCGGGTCCTCGTCGCTTTCCAGCTCTTCCTTCCCGAGGTTGTAGATATAATCGAAGAGGAAATCGAGCACCTCGAAGGTTTAGGATGGGTCTTTAAGGGTAGCCCAGGGATGTTTTGGCTTAAATGTGAGTGGGGGTCCCGGTTTAACGTATACAAACCCTAAACCCTAAAGCCCTACACCCCAAGCCCCAAACTTATATAATGCATGAATGGGAGAATACCCTACACCCTATACACGGGAACCTCCCGGAATCGTCGAGCTCCTGGCCCTAGAGCCCCGAAACCCGTCGCTGCAGGGCCAGGGAAGGAATCCAGGCTTCGAGTGGTGCGTGTGTGTATATATATATATAGATATAAAGATATAGATATAGATATACTGACACATACGTTTCTATATGTGTATATATCTACATATATCCATGTAGAGAGAGATGGAGAGAGAGCGAGAGAGAGAGAGAGAGAGAAAGAGGCAGGCTTTTTGCTTTAAGATCCCGGAAGGCTATAGGGGCAACGGGTTGCGGCTACCATAAATCCTCATGTAGCCTTGACCTAGCGTGTGGTGGCTCAGACCAACTATGCTCTTCGGGATTTCAACGAGGGTACCTGAGATCAGGGTCGGGCTTGCAGCCCGGGTCTGTCGCTATGAGCCCAAAGGCTTGATTCTACGAAATTTTGTGGGCTGATCCAGCTTACTCTGTGCTAAGCCTTGTGCCGCTTCGCCACATGAATAGTCACCTTCCAACTCTTCCGAGCACGGGTTTTGGTCTGTTGTGGTAGGGTGGAACATCGAACACCTACACCTACACATGGTGCTTTCTTATCTTGGAATGCGATCTAAGTTGCCTCTGTCGAGCTCAGCTTCATCCACTTGTAGAGGTCGAAGGACTTCAAGTGTTTCTCCTTCTTGTTCCGGTTCCCCTCCTCCGAGCCTGAGATCCGGAGGCAAAGGTCGGCTCTCCATGCAGCGACCGGGTGCTCCAAGTCTGGCAACCGGGCGCAGCCTAGAGCCCAAAAAACCGCCAAGAAGCTGCTTTCCATCTTGTGGAAGCCGTTGTCTTCACCCTGATTCCACATATCTTTGGTGAAGCAGAAGATCGTCCGCAAAGCCACGTTGAAGAGGCTAACCTTGGTTTTTGGCTTAGTTGGGGGCTCAGGCGTCTTGGAATACAGCTCGCACCCTATTTATGTATCTGCCACAGTCTCTCTCTCTCTCTCTGTCGTTTCTGTCTCCTTTTCTTAACTGTTATTCGGTTATGGGCTTGGCTGGAAGGTGATGCTTTTTGCTTTCAGGATTTCAGGAGCCTCTGTCACAGCAGATGCTGCGGAGTGCTCTCCGAAACGTCGCGACCTCTTGCCACCACATATGTTATATGTCTATGGAAATAGACGGATAGACAGACAGACAGACCGACAGATTGATAGACAGATACCCTGGCTGCCTGCACCGATCTTGCTAGCGAGCCGAAATGCACAGCATACCATCCGATGGGCTGCATTTATTTACGCCGCTCTTCTTTCAGACGTGGTCAGTTTCATGGGATTCAAAGTTGTAAGTCGCACTGAATCATGCGTCAGTAGAACAAAGAACCCGGTCAAAGAAGAATTAGGACCCGAGTTGGTAGCATGACTGCACTACAACAGAGCCCTAAGCTTTGCAAACAATTGTAGTCACACCGGCTTTCAGGCGGGCTGCGTAGATCAGGCAGCGGATCAAGCCGCGATCTGCGAGGGATTCGGAGTAGCGGACGACAAGGGAACGGTACCTGATACCAACGGAAGGCCACAAAGCCAACATCTCAAGCCGCATGCCCTTATAACTTTTGCAACGCCCTACAACCTAAGCCCAAGTTCGATGACTTCCCTAAACCCTAGACTTCCTAAACCCCCTAAAACCCAGAATAATACACCCTAAGCGTACCCCGCCGTTTGGTTACGTCTATTCTGGTCATTCCGTGATTTTTCAGTCTCTGTTCCTGTTCAGGGGCTGTGATCGATTTTGTCTTCTGGATGAAATGTCTGCGATCGTACTTATCCTGGAGTGCTTCCTTGTTTGATTATGTGTATGCTTTTCCGTGATCACTTTCTATCCGGCAGTGGTTCTGCAAAGGGTTTTCGGTCACAGGTGCCCGTGATTTATTCAACCTTTGTGATCATAAATCCCTGTGATTAAATCATGTAGGGGCGTAAATAATTAACTATACTCATTTGGGGGTTCCTTACCATGACTATAGTATACTGGGCCCCAAAACCCTGTTCTAATTATTTAAGCCCCTATATATATATATGTATATATATATATATATATTATTTCTCGGCTGATCAATCCATGACCTGAGATCACGGCTTTACCACGGGCTGACAAACCCTGACCAAAATCAGAGGCCACCAATCCCTGGAGCAACAGCTCGGGCTATATTAGGTTTAGGGTTTTAGGGTTTAGGGTATAAAACGAAGGTAGCCGAAAGGCGGCTCTATATCTCAAGGGACTTTGGAAGCCTTTCAACAAGACCCACCCAGTCATCCGAGTCCAGACATTCAAGTGGATTTCCTGGGGTCGAGGCCCCTAAACCCTAAACCCCAAAGGGCTCAGCAAATTAGAGCTTAGGGGTTCAGGGGCTAACGTGAACCCCAATTTTTTCTCGCTCTAGCTCGAAGCTCTGGCATCCTGTCTCATGATCTGTGTCATTTTCGAATAATGTAGGAGCCTGATTAAGAAACCCTGGGCCTTTATTAGGGTTCTTATATGAACCCTAAAATATTGGCTTATAGGGCCAGGGTTGTTTTAAATCAGGTTCCTACATTAAGCAACAAATAACCACCGTGTTAATGATGTTCTTACTAATCAGAATACGACGGTAACAATGACAGTAAGTGCTTATAACGTCATATAGAGATCTGATCTACGTACCCAATGGGAAATGAAGAATGATCCAAGTTGGCACCTGCTTTATGATGAGGAACTTTGCGCACAGTTCAGGGTTCCTAAACCCTAAACCCTGAACCCTAAAGGGTTTTGCACGGGATTCAATTTTTCAGACGCCAGAGCCAGCGAAGCGGCCTAGGCCCTTTTTAACTTTTGGAAACCAAAAGCTGAAGCGTTTGGGTTCCAGGCTTCAGAGGCTTAGGGCTTTAGGGGTTTAGGGGTTTAGAGCTTTACCTCAGGGTTCGGGGCCTTAGGGCTTTCAGCACTCACTCTCGGACATGCCTAGGCGAGGTTCCTGGTACGGGGCGGAAGCTCGTTGGCTCAAGGATCGGCACGTATCACCGACCCAACAACATTAACCAACTCTGGCTCACAGCTTAGGGCTTTACGGGTTTAGAGCTTTGTGGGTTTAGCCTCAGGGTTCGGGGGTAGCAGGGTTCAGGGTACTGCCCAGCTCACCTGCCCTTGCTTTGAGGTTCGTGGCCTGCTGCTTATTGCCCATACCCTGCCTACACCGGCACAATCAAATAACCCAAGCCCAAACTGTTTAACG
>CAJNDV010033070.1:0-37057 GCA_905221635.1 Symbiodinium sp. CCMP2456
CTGTCGCGAAGCTTCGTCCGGCTGGGCTTGCCGATTTTGTCAGTGGACTTCGTGGCGACCGGCAGCTCGATGCCGCTGCGGCAGCCTTCTCGAATTGGCCTTGTCGCGCCAGTGTCCGGTACAGCCAGGCTTGGCTCCAGTGTCTTGCTCTTTGATGCTGCCAGGGTTGGTTTGCCGACATCTGTGAGATCGACCACTTGAGCTGGATCCTCCTTTCCGACATTTGGACTTGCAAGGTCAGAACCCTTGGTATTAATTTTCGATGCGATCGGATCTGGCCCAACAGTGTCCATGAGAAGCTGTGCCCGGCTGGGGCCAGCGGTATCAATTTTTTCGGTGATGCGGCTAGATCCAGCCCCGTCCGTGGTGGATCTGACACAAATGGGCTTTGCGACGCCGGCACGAAGCAGGTTCTGGCCTGGCTCCATGTTGTCCACTTTCTCAAGTGTTCGATTTGAACCGGCTTTGCCAGCGTTGGATTCTGTTAACCTCGGAAGCACTTCATCGGCGGGAACAATCAGGACAGGGATTTGCTTACCTGCACGATTGCAGCTTCTGTCATGACCCAGCACCCAGGCTTTCAGGGCAATGGGTTAGAGGGCATGAAATCGCGAGGAGCTCCCTCATCTCGGACGGCTCCGACTCCACGTACCTGAAGATCAGCTCGCAGCCTGCCCGCATAGACAAGGCATCTCCAACTGCATCGGGACATTTTCCAACGGCTCGAGCTTATTGTCAGCAAGGTCTCAGCTGGACGTCTATGCTGGCACCCAGCGTGGCATTACAGTGACCGCAAATGGCGGCACACTGCATGGTTCGGGGCTCAGCTGAAGCCTGCTGCTTGCCAATGCATGCTCTTCCAGCAGCGATGTATGTCCAGACTGCTCCACTCGTATCAACCGCAGGCCTGCGTGGTCTGATGTGTCACAGCTTGGCCACCTAGGTGCATGGTCGGCAGAAGCCAGTATCACAACGTCCGCCTGGCGCTGAGCAGTGGTTGCTGTGGAACTGCGTGGGATTAGATGGCACGATCAGCCGGTACGCCGTGAAGCCCTGCTCAGGACAGGCGCCTCAAGCGCAACATTCAGCCGCTGTACCAAACCATCGCAACCAGAGCGCGCGATCGCAGTAGCCCTAGCTGTCTTACGTGCAGATGCTGCATGCTAGGGAGGGCCTGCGACAAAGAGACTCGCCGGCTGAGGATGGGAATCCGATTCGGGAGCGCAGCCGGCAGCTGACAAGTACATTGCCCAGCAGTGGATCTGCTCGCGAGCTGCGGCGACACCGCATCCGTGCAAGCATTCTTGCTCTTGAGGCTAAGCGAAGGTGAGCAGGTGAAGTGGTTGCTGCGTCCGAGCCTTAGACGTCGGTGAGAGTGTTGGCCCAGCAGGTTCAGAAGCCTGGGCGGAAGTTATTCAGAAGGGTCGAATCGGAAGAGGGCGGAAATACGGACTTGTGGAGACGGGGTCGCAGATGTTGCGCTACGACTCGAACAGCTGAGGCGAGCTGCGCCCAGTCTCCTTCCAACTGAAGCGGGGACCGGAAGCCAAGTGCCCAACGACCATGACGATACTTCATCACAAGTCCAAAGCGGCGTTTTGGAGTACGGACTGGTGTGACGATCGAGTGCCAGGTACCTGAAGTTCGGTTTCATCGCGCAAGAGCTGGAAGCAGTGTTCCCCAACTTGGTCTGGTGCTCGGTTCTCTCGCATCCTCTTTGTTGCAAGCTGCCGACTCCAAGGTTCGGACGGTTGGGGACAACACGAAAGCGGTTGCCAGCCAGGCGCACAACCGGGGGAGGGGCCGGGGCGGGGGTCAGGCGTGCGAAGCCTTCGTGGCGCCTTTGCGCGGCGGCGCGCATCTCGCTGAAGCAAGCAGGACCTCATCGCGGTGCTGACTCTCGCCTTCCAGAATCTCCAGAAGGAGCCATTTCCGCAGAAGCCTTGGTGTCGGTATCTTCAGGCCAGTGCCCTGCATCTGCATCGCCAGGAGCACGATGATTACAAGAAGACGGTGCTTGACCAGCAGAGGGAATTGGAAAGCCTCAAGCGGCGGCTGGATCGCCTCGAAGCAGTCGGCCCAAGCCCCACTCTCTAGGCCCCAGGCCTGCCAAGTGAGATGTGGAGTGCAGCTCGCATCGCTGAGGTGCATAAGCATAAGCATTGGTCCAGATGCATGGCCCTTACGCGCTCAGGCACTTTTCTGCCCTTATGCACGCTCCTTCCGTGTAGGTTTGGCACTGCCCTGGCAGGCAGAAAAGGCGCTGAGCCGAGACTGTTGGCATCCACTTCAGTTCGGTGTCACTTCATGCAAAAATGTGGAAAAAGCGTGAGCTCGGTTCTCATCCCTCGATGGTCGAAGATGCTGGTTACTGTAGTTGCAAGTTGACATGCCTGTTCTCCAGGAATCCTTCCTTGCAGTTTAGCAGAAAATCCGTCGTAGTGGTGGTGGTAGTAACAGTAGCAGTACCAGTAGCAGTATAGCAGTAGTAGCAGAAGAAGAAGTAGCAGTCGCAGTAACAGTCGTCCTCGTCCTCGTCCTCGTCCTCGTCCTCGTCCTCGTCCTCGTCCTCGTCCTCGTCGTGGCGGTGGTTCGGTGGTAGCAGCAGCAGAAGCAGCAGCAGCAGAAGAGGCGGCGGCGGCGCTGGTGATGGTGGTGGTCGTTGTGGTCGTAGTCATTGTCGTCGTTGATGCTGTTGCTGCACCTGTTCCGCCTGCTCTTCTTGCTCTCTTCCGGCTGCCTAGTTGCAGAGCCTCTCGGAAGTTGGCGCGGCTTTCGTTTCTATCTTTGCAACTGTTGTGTATCCATCTGCTCTCCCTTACCAAAATGCAAATTGATGTCAGCTGGGTTGTGCGAAGCTAGGCTCAGCCGCAACCAGCTCCCAAAGCCTGCGCTGCTGAATAAGATAGTCGCACCGCATCGAGCCTCGTGGCTTTCGTTGCCTAACCGGCCTAAGCCCGCCCCTAAAGTGCCCCATGCCCGGGAAAGACAGGGGCTGTGCGGATGCAGAAGCTTTTGCGTGGAGATTTGGCAGCCGCTTCTAGCGAACTGGATCCAAGAGAGACGCACACGCTTTGCCCCTGGCATGCCTGGCATCCCCAATGCCTGTGACTTTTCAAGTCCCCGAGCAAGTCCAGTTCAATTGCTGCGTCTCTGCAAGTAACCAGCCATGGCGGAGCTTGAACGACCTCGGGTAGTCGTGCGGTGCTGAGATCTCGAAGAGCTCCCCAAGGCCCCAAGGCTCAGCTCCCGCACCGAGGCTGCTCCGACGGGCTACACATCGGCGGAGGAGGCGCTAAAATGCCTTGAATCAGCCAGTATGATCTCGCTACCATGGGCAGCCAAAAAGCAGACGTTTGCTCTAGACCTCAAATTGGCTGGCCTGCTCACAAAAGGCATTGCCCATCCCAGCTGCGGTTCCAGTCTCAGAGCTTACCGGTCTATGCAAGCAGATCCGCCTGAGTGGGGCGAATCCCAAGCTCTTTTTGCCAGGATGTTGCATCCGCGCCTCCTGCAGAGGCCGAATCCTCAGTCTCAGTCTTTGTCGCATCATTGCACCCCCCGCATCTCGCGAATCTCCGATGTCGAAGATCAGTCATGGAATTCTTGCGGCAACTTTCACCCATCACGGGAGATCGAAGACTCGGATTCCTAGTCACCCGATTTCTCGTCACCTTGGGCCCTGTTGTCCATGCATGTACTGTCACAAGTGATCCGATCGTTCCTCCGAATTGCAGCCGAGAAGCTATGAATCAGTAATTTTCCATCCTCTTGAATGAGCAATCTGGACTTTGGTAGCCCATGGGCATGAACGACTGCAGAGTTTTTTCCCCCAAGTGTGCGGAGGTTTTGGAAAGTTCCACATGTCAGACATCATTGTTGGGTGTAGGGTGTAAGGGCACTCTCTCCGCCTAGCTGCAGCATCTGAAGTAAGCCCAGGAAGTGGCCTCCGCACCACCGTCTGCTCCTCCCGCAGCACCGTTCTCAGCAGTGGGAACGTGTGATGGCACTCTGTGTTTTAAGGCTTTTGCTGTCTTGCTGTTCGGAGAACATCTGAAATCGCAACTGACTCAATTCGTGACTTGACTCCAGTCAAGCCGCGATAGCAGCTGCGCAGTTTCATTGGCAGATCAAAGTACAAACCAAAAAGACCACTTTTCCCAACTTCGATGCGTTAGGACACAGAGGGGGAGGGCCCATTGGCCTCAGCTTGGGCTATATTTGGTTTGGAGTTCACGGATGCCCCCTCGCTTTGGGCCCCTTGGGCCCTTCAGGAAGCCACGGCACCACCGGCGGTCCTGTGCTTAGAACTTAAGTCTGTAGGGGTATTTACGAAGCTTCATGTTGCATGCTGCATGAACTCTCGAAGCCGAAGCTCGAACCCCTCAAAGCCGTCGGATAGTGTTGACGCGTCTTTGTTGATGTCTGGCGTGCAGTAGAGGCGGGTCAACCCCGCAACAGAGCAGGGTAATTTGGCGCATGTGCAGCAGCACGGCGTCTGTGCAGGCTCCGAAGAGAGGGACAGCCTTGTCGAGAGAGGCGACGGGCGAACTCGTATTTCGTCCCGTGGTGCCTTGCAGTAGCACATTGCGTGAGACCCACGGGCCACGGATTTCTACATCGCCACAAGTAGGTTCCTGGAACCCAGGGTGGAGGATTGTTAAGTGGTCAGGAGAGACGCGAAGCCGCCATGTTTGCGGAGCTGTACTCCATCATGGCGGGGGCCCAGAGTTTCGATCTGGACTTGCGGGTGCTGTTCCGGTGCTTGATGAGGTGGCCACAGAGCACCTGGAAGCAGCATTTGTTCGTGGTGCCGTGTCTAATCAGGACAATGAACCTGAGAGGCAACAGCTTCACATGGTCAAAGATGTTCTCTTTAACGTGAGGATTACGAGCGGACCTGCACACAACTCCTGACGCAGTTCAAGACCCTGAAGCCGCCCGTCACGGTCGTTTCGCGAAGCAAGCTGCAGACGTCGGATACTGCCTGTCTGAGGACTGGGCTGAAAGACAAGTCCTGAGCTCAGTGAGACGAGATGCCGATTCCGATCAGCTGAAAGAGTCTCACTCGCTCCGAGGTGCCCAGACATCCGTGCCTTTGCCAAGGAACATGGGCTGTGCTCCCAGTCGAAGGGAGCAGAAATCAGGAAGCTCAGGAAGCTCAGAGCTTTGTCAGCCTCGAAGCCTCGAAGCCATCCGCCGAGGATGAATTGCCCGCTGGCAGAGGCACGCCTGCTGGAAACTGGCGTGGCCGCCACGGTCTGGCTCTTGCAAATAGCCGCCTTCATGCCTTCAAGCCTGCAAGCGAGTTCGGAGTCCAGGCCCTTTTTGGTGGCACAGCGACGACGGGCAAGGAAAGTTTGGCCTGTTTCAAGGTCGGAGAGTCTCTTGCAGGAGCTTCGAGACGCGTTGACTGTTGACAGCATGTGGAGGCATCTGAGGGCTTCATCACCCTGGTAGATGCCGTCAAGTTGAACATGAATGTACCGCACTTGGCCGCAAAGCATACTCCTTAAACACGAAGCAGCTTCTGCTGAAAAAGGCCGTGGACGAGCTCCTGCCCCTCGTGCGAGATCTGCAGGTCGCGAGACGTGGGCTGTTTGGAGCTGCTTCTGTTCGTGCTGTTGTGCAGACTCGATCAGCTTGAAAGTCATGGGCTTTGTGTCACCACAGACATTACTGTTGAAACGGCTCGCTTGACACGACCGGGCTCTTTGGCTCACGTGTGCAGGCGAGCATTGCTGGGTGCTAAGACAACTGTGGTGCAGCAAAGCAATGCCATCGCGACCTTTTTTCGCGGCGGCCAGCGGTTGATCGGCTCTCCCATCTACTCAGCAGTGGGTTCAGTCTAAAGCCCCTTTACTATTCCCGAAACCTGAATGCTTCGTAAATTACGAGGCTTTGAAACCTTTCATCTTTTGGCTGAGGTGGGCATTCCCAACCTGCCACCACTCGCTGGCATAGAGCGCATTGCTGGGTGCGCAATCCTTGTCAGAAGATGTAGAAGGGTGACTTGCACCACCTGAACCTCGATTGACAGCTGCCAGCAGGTGGCTTGTCACGCTCAACGGCATGCGGGTCGGCAGCTCGGAGAGTGGAAGTGGCTTTCGACATGTGACCTGTGCCCCTGCAATGCAAGGCCTCGGACCGCTTGACAGAGGAACAGACCCGGCAACTGGCAATGGATGTGGAGCAGGTGCCCGGCTGGCCTCGTATCGGCTCACCAGCTCTGACAGCCTGCACAGGCCTATACTTCGCTCAAGAACTGGCTGCATGAGAAGACCTAGGACTTAAGCACGGACTTGAGCTTGTTGGCCTTTTGATTCTGGGTCCTTGTGGTTTGAAGGCTTCCCAAGTGCAATTGTATACAGAGCCTTTGCAGCTGTCGCAGTCGATGAGATTCAACTTAAGTTTAGCCTCGACTGCCACGCTGGCTCAGCGCTTTGAGGGCACTGAACAGTGGCTGGTCTCACGGCTTGTCTTCCAAGTTTTTGCCTGGGAAACCCCAAACACCGAAAACGCGCAACCTGGACATGGCTCTGGCGATAGAAGTCTTCTGCCACCCCCATCGTGGCAATGCTTGCTCCGGCGTTGTGCGCTGTGGTTGCTCAGCCAATTTGCACGTTTCACGCACTTCGAAAGTGGACCAGGTTGCAAAATGAATGTAGCTGAAGGATTGCAGCATGCGTGATTGAAAGTGCTACATTAGAGCGCTTCAACACTCCTCTTGAAGCAGTTGCACCTGGTCCTCGCAGCACCTTGCACTCCAAACCAGTACAGGGGCTGGAGTTGCGGAGTTTAGCTTGTCGCCAAAAGCTTGCTGACCCAATTCCTGTTTTATTCTTTGCAGAGTATGTTGTGCGGTACTGGAACTCTTGCTTCTTGGTGAGTGTCGAGAGAGATTGCTTTTCTGTGATCTGCTCTGCCGTGCTCACAACCTTGGTACGATCTCCACTGCAGTTTCACAGGAATAAGCCGACCAAAGATGATGCCATAGACGTTGCGCACGACAGGGTTTCACATGGCTTCACGGTTTGGCGTGTTTTGGCCAGCTTCTGGGAAGTATCAGGCGAAAGAAGGGGGAGCCGTCGAGAGACTGCGGAATATTTCGCAATCACCATCACCTGACATAGTAATGGAAAACAGGCGCCCCATAGCCTCCATTTCCACTACACTAGCCATTCCAGTCGGCCTTGCCGTTGCCTTCGTTGAATTTCCTTTCCGCGGCTGCCTCAGTAAACACCGCTTCGGAACTTCAAAGTCTGCTCTGTCGCGAGTCGCGAGGCCTGCAGGCGTGCCATTCCTCGAAGAGGACGCAGTGCCAATGCCGGCAAGGAGACTGTGGGTTCGCGGATTCACACCACCTTTCCCATGATGGTTGCCTGTGGCCCCTTAAATCACCCTCACGGCTTCGGAAGCCAGGAAAGCATCGTCCAGGCACCGGTCAGCTCCAGCGAGAAACTTGAACACTTCAGTCAGAGTGAAGACGTGTAGTCTGTGCAGACGATTCAGATCGATTCAGCTTGATGCAGCTCCTGCAGTTGCTTTCAGAAGCTACCGCGTACGGATGCTGTGAAGAAATGCCTCGGCTGCTTGTGAGAGGCAGGGCTCTACCATGTCAATGACAGCAGTCGAGACCGAAAAGACCGTTGAAGCAGAAGAAGAGTGGGAGGCCGGGCCGATCTTGCTCGGTATCGGCTGAGCACTGAATTGGCAGACTCTCAGCCAGCTCAATACGCGCCTCGGAGAGCAGAAGGTCGAGCTGCGAAAGCGGCAACAGGAGGCACTCAAGCTGCCGCCCTGCATCGCCCTGCGCCTCTTGCTTAAACTTTCGCCCGGTGGACAGGAAGATGCCGCTAAACTTTTGCTGGCAAAGAAGAAGCTGGCAGCTAGTCAAATTCAAGGTCGGAGCATCGTTGCCCGGTCTTAGAGCCGATGGTGTCTGCTTCATGAGCTCGGGGTGCGACGTTCAGCAGCCTTGAGTCTCGAGGCGAGTAGCGTACAGCGTAGGGCAAAAAAAAGGGGCCAGGGCTTGGGGGCCCCTCTTAAAAGCCATGGCGCTTGTTACGCTCGGGCAGAATCTGCAGGGCCCGGCATCCCTGATCGTGCAGTTCCTAGGGGCTGTGCCGGCTGCTGCTGTGGCTGCCACTGTCACTGCGACGTGGCGACTCAGAAGTACATCTGTTGAAGCAGATGCTGTGCTGCAGGATATGTTGACACCCATGCTGAAGAGGATACAAGGCTTGCTGGATGACTTGCGACGCGCTTCGGAAGCCATCAAGCAAGGCTCCAGAGTCTCGGAAATTCGGTATGGTGCAGGCAGATGCGCTCGAGCTGCACGCAGTGTCCTGGACCTTCTACACGCACGTTTTGGACAAGCAGTTGGACCGGCCTTGGAGTTTTGGAGCGGTCTTGGCCCTCACAAGGCATTTGCTAAGGTGCAGTCTATCCTGGACCGATCTTCGGCAGATGACTCCCCGATAAGCATCCAGATCAGAGTCCAGCACCTGTTGAGTCTGGCACATGCCATCCAGCACGCCGACGATCGACAGCTCCGCCTCATGCTCAAGTTGCAGAGCCAGGAGCATTTGAAGACGGTCGTGATTCGCGAGGTGCGGGGCCAAGGGGTGGGGAAGACTCAGACAAAAGAGCCCAAAGCAGACTCCGAACTCAGGGTCCAAGCCGGGTCTTCACACGAGAGCAGCTCCTTTTTGGTAGTGCTTTGATCCAGGAGCTGCGCAAAGCAGCAGCAGACGAAAAGGCAGCCGAGCGGAGGCGCAAAATCGAGGACCGCAACGACAAGAAGGTCGCAGGGCTGGTGAAGAAGCTTCTCACCATACGGAAGAGACAGGCTTTGGAAGAGGGGCAGCGAATGGCAGCTCAGAAGATTGCTGCCAAGGAATCCAAACGGCTTGCAGAAGCTGAAGCTCAGCAAGCAAAGGAAGAGGCAGCGCAAGCACTGAAGAGGGAGCAGAACAGGAAAAGAAAGGAGTGGAAGCAGAAGGAGAAGCAAAGGAAAAGAGACGCCAAGATGCAGAAGCCCCATATTGAACCTCAAGAGACGAGTCCGGCAACATCGACTGCCTCTCCCACGAGAGCCTGGAAGCTCAAAGCGTCTCCGGCTTCGAAGCCGACGGTGACTCCCGGTGCTCCCGCACAGCTCGAGCCAATGGCAGATCACACAGAGACGCTCCAAGAGCCAATGTTGAGCCGCAGTGAGAGGGATCACTGGGATCACTTTGTCCACAAGCTGCGTGTTCGAATGAGTCGCCTGGACTGCATGACAGCAGCAGAGCTTTGTCGTCAGTTGGAAGAGGTGCGGATGTCTAGCCCGAACATCTCGCAAGCTTTGTTGCGGTGCAACCTACCGAGAAGGACACGAAGCGTTTCAGAGCGAGCAGGATTCGGTATTCATGCGTTTGAACCGGCGTTCGCACGCCTGGCAGGACAAGATCCTCACCGATGCCATAGCGCAGGTGTGCGAGTTCGACTCCATGCCTGACTCGTGGGGTTTAGGCACGGGTTTCTGCCGAAAGGAACCTGTTGCCCGAAAGCGAGGCCTAAACTCAAGCCCCCGACACCTGCGGGGGCAGACCGGAAACTCCAACGTGGGCCTTGCACAATTTGTTTGCTCTGTTCAATCAGAATGATGACGATAGTGATGCGCTGGTGGTGATGATGATGCTGCTAAGCAATGACGATGCTGGGGATGATGGTACATGTAGTGATGGTGATGCTGAGGGCCTGCTGCTGTTTATGACGATTAAAATCACCGTCCTAGTGAGGACAACGCTGATGACCTAGCGAAAGCCGACCGTTGCCGGTCTGATGGGCTGGAGCTGTCGGCAGGACACGGATGGCTGGTCGGCCGTACGAAACAAAGCCAAGAAAGCTCGGACACGGCTCCAAGGCATCATGGCCGATTTCCTGATCTCTCTCAGCACGGAGGAGGCAGCTCATCTCTCGCCTCCCCATCCTGCCACGCAGATGCCTTCGAAGGTCTTTGAATCCCATGACGAGCACATTGTGCTGCGCCGCTGGACGCGCCACAAGCCGACAAGTCGTCCTCAGAGGCCTTAGCTCTTGACCACCACCTGATAGAGCCAGATGTTACATAGACTTGGGGCAGACACTGGGAGCCATCGTTCTCAGAGTGAGCCCCAATAGAGAGCTGCATGTACAGTGGCTTCTTCTGCATTCCGCTTTTCCGTCCTGTTCCCAGTGCGAGCGCCAACGCATCTCCGTGTTGCTTCGTGTTTTGGACTTCGATTTCGTGTGCCCATTTCCGAGCTCGACCTGGGACTAGGAGCAGTTTCCAGTTCCTGGGATGCGGATGCTGCAGAAGCTGCAGCCACCACTTCGTTCCAGATAGTCTGGATCCGTCTCAGGCGGCTGTTCACGCGGGATTGTGTCCACCTGCTGAATCTGTTGAGACCTCCCGCTTGGATTGAAGACTCAGCCTGCCTGCGTTCGAAAGGGGCAGACTGCGCTTCCCCACATGGTCCCCAAAGGCCCATCAGAGGCCTGAAAGCTGGTGTGGAGGCCGCAAGGAGCTCCCGAAAGTCTTCCGTCGGCCGTGTGCTGCGCCACAGGAGGCCAAATGGGAGGACATGATTGCATGGCACGGCGACTGGAAATGGAGAAGCCTGCTGCCAGTTGGGACAGTTCCGTCGCCTTCCAGTGCAGTGAGTTGCTCAGCCACGCCGCACCACACCATCTGTACAAGCCATCTGCCTTTGGGCAATCTTTATCCGAGGTATTTAGAGGCCAAAGAGGCTTCCATGATGGACAGACCGGATCGTTGCAAGTGGCGACCTCCCTGTTTGGCTTTCTGTTTGCATTATCTCCCGCTGCCGCGTGGATTTTCTGAGAGCCCTGGAGGGACCGAGTGTTTCATGTCACCGAACAGCATGCATAGGTCGCATCTTGTCTTGTAGATGGTGATGCCAAGAACCCTCCTATTGCTAGCTCGTAGGCTGTCGTTCCCCACTGCACAGGTACAGCTCTAAGGAGCATCCCGCCTTCATGATTGCTGGCAAGGCGACCTCTGGCTCTGGTGAGTCTTGATGCAGAACTTGGCCGCAAGTGCTCTGAAGCCCAAGAGCTCTGATCTTGGGATCGCGGCTTGCGCCCGGTTCAAACATAGCTCGCACTCAGCTGTCCCGCTTGGAGCCCGGTGAAAGCAGTGGCCCAGATGCCCCCTGTTTCGAACAGCCCCACAGCCCACCGCCTGTCACAGTTTCATGATACCTCCAACGCAGAGTCCGTGGATCCACAGTCGCCATGGGCCTCATGGACCATGGCTGCTGCGGCCAAGCCCTTCGTGGATCATTACGTGCCTCAGCAGACGCCATCTCCGCATCAGTCTTCCGAGAGTTCGGACGCCAGGCTGCGCTGGGCTGTTCTCCGGACAGCTCCCTGGAGCAGCTGAAGAAGGCGTGCCCTTCACCCGCCGGATGGCCGCCATGGCAGTGGCAGTGTGCAATGCCGTGGGACCTCTTCCGTGCTGAGGCCTACCACGAGAAGCTTCGAGAGCGGAGGCCTCGGAGGAGATCGGATGAAGCCGAGCCTGGCCCGGAGCAGCCCCTGTTCGCTCAAGCTGGCGCAGCCGAGGTTCCACCCTGACAAGCGGCCGTGGAGTGCAGGGGGCTATGGCCAGAACGCCCCTCGCCGGCATGGCTTCGCTTGATTTGCAAAGAGTCGCAGCTTAGCCTCCCATCGCAGGTGACTCAGTCGCTGAATGAGGCTCGGCCTTGAGCTTTGGCCGACGGACACTCCGTCGAAGCCTGCGTGAAGCCTGCTTCTGCTGATCCGCTCCGGGGAGGCTTGGGAGGCTCTACGATTCCCGGCTCTCCGCGAGGCACGGGTGCTCAAGAGCAGGTGTCCTGAGATCATGCGTTGTACGTTGTTTTTGGCACGGTCCTAGGTCCTAGGTCCTAGGGCAGCCCAACAGTGATTCTTACTGTGAGGAAGCTTACTGGTACTACCAACGCTTTGTAGTGACTGTGGTGCTGTGCATGTGTCACCTTGCAGGCATACGATGTCATCTGGCGCAGAGAAAAGCAACCTCGAAGCGTTTGGACAGATTCGGAAAATCCCATATGCTATCATATGCTAACTCATTGTAAGAGAGGCTGTGCCCTTTGATTTATATTTCTACTCGATATGTTTTTACATAAACCATATGTATATGTATATATACCCCCGCATGGAAGCCAGCTTCCGTAAGCAAGGGCGCCGCCGGAGCCTCCTCCGCGGCGAGACCGTAGCAGCAGCAGGTCTCTTTGATGAGATGTTTGGCCTTTATAATGCTTGCCACGCTCATACGCTGGGCCAGGAAGAGGCATGAACCTGCTGAACCTGAGAGCAGGGCGAAGGAGTCAGAGAAGCAGGAGCAGGATCAGGAGGAGACCGGACTTTGGGAAGCCTCAAAGCCGTTCCTGCCTGTCGGTGCGACAGGAGGCCAGGGCCAAGGCAGAAGCTAAGCTGCAGGCAGAAGCCCTGCGGAGTGAAGGCAACGAGTAGCTCTTGTTTTCATCGGTGCTTACCGGAGAAACGATGCATGTTCGGGATTCCTTGTGACGAGACGGCCGCCGGAACATGTACCAAGTGAAACTCTGTGCAGGCAACGAGCTCTATCGGCAGGCCGAGCCGCCCGAGATTTCGCAACAGAAACCCCTCTTGTAGCACGCATGGAGCCTTGGCAGGCGCAGGCCATGCTCCGGGAAGCAGGCGATGATGCTGGGATCCTGGAGTGCAGCCAGGGCCAGTCCAGGCCCGTGTTTGGATGCCCAGGCTGACAGCCTTCCCGACCGCATGGCTGCCATGCAGAAGTCCAGGCCCTGGTATGCCCTGGTTGCCTGCAGCTTTAACTTTGCCAGCTGCTGCTGGCAATTGTCATGATCTATAGCTAAGGTTTCGCATCGCTATCAAGAAGTACCTCGGATCATGCAACAAGCCAGAGATGACCTGTGTGGCACGTGTACGTGTTGCAGTGACTGAGTACCCGACAATCTCGCCCGTTCCACGCAATCTTGCATTCGTCACGCGGAGGTACAGCGATGCCATGAAGTCGTGCCCTCGGTTAAAACTCTCAAGCCGGAAGAGGTGCAATCTGTCTGCCCGCCGTCAGGTTAACACCAAGCAACTACAGACTCTGGAGCAACAGAGCCCTGTGCCTCAGCTCATAGAGGACGCCTCTGCCAGCAAGTGTTGATCGTTTATGGCCTTGAGTCGGATGTTGGATACAGCAAGGTGCCACTCGGCATTGAAGGACTGGGACCTCTGCCGGGAGGAGCCGTTCCATCCGTGTAAACAGCGAGTGTAATCTGAAGGCTACCAGTACAAGGGCTTCAGCTTGAGACTCTCCCATGCCGGGTTGAAGGTGTGGTGTCAGGATCTAGATTGGTAGAGGTTGCGCTTTTGCATTCAGACTTCGGTTTTGGGACCTGGTGACCTGGTAGGTCTGCTCACACGACATAGCTCATTTGACACTTCTGTTTGTCGGAAGCTGTGCCGTCCAAGTGAAACCTGCCCTCAATGTCTACAGCCGGCTTGTTGCATCTCTCCTTCTCCTACCCATGGCTGCCCCATGAGCGTGCCGACAGCTTGCGGCAACTTGCCTGACTCTGGGCAGCACCTCAGCCAACGGCACGTCACGGTGAGCCACGGACACCGTGAAGCCACTTGCATGGCAGCGGCACCTAGGCGGTCCACACCAGACATCCCTGGCATGGACCAGTTCCAGGAGTTGCGCAGCATCATACCATCACGTAGTCCTGTCCCAGGATGGAGGCACAATCGCGCTTGCAAGTCGTGCAGCCAGTCTTCGGCGTAAGGGTTCCTACGAGCCTACGAGCTGGCTGTTGCTGACATGGGACATGTCGGAATTCTGAGCTTTCTTTAGAGGATCGGCTTGCGGCACTCCGGCGCCTGGCGCTGCCGTCGCAGTTGTCTGAGGAGGTCAGGCGACGGGGAGTCCACAGCGCCAAGGCCAGCGGGTGACACGGGGCATAGGCATAGGGCAATGCAGGGCGGGGCTTTGACATGCACGGAAGCGGCGAAAAGCGTTGTGAGTCGCGAGGTGCGCCAAGTCCTTGGCAACCTGGCATCGATTTTTGTTTGAGGCTTTAGGAAGCTTTGGGGTCAAGGTGAGCAGTTGTGGAGTCGAGGGACCTTCCTGAGCCTCCGGATCATGCTGTTTTAGATTTTTTTTCTCTCAACTCGTTCCCCGTGGGCAAGCTTCTGTTGCAAGGGATTCTCTCTCTCTCTCTCTCTCTCCCTCCCTCCCTCTGCCGGAGGTGCGCTGCCTGGCCTTCAAGCAGAGGTCGCCAAGCTCAATGGTTGATGTCGTGCCCGCTGTGGCTCAGTCGTTTGGGTGCCGGGCCGGGACTTGAAAGCAGCAGCGGGTTTGAGTGACGTACCCAACGGATCCAGCGGCGATCTCGTGATCGGGGACAGCCGCTCAGAAGGCTCGATCATGAAGAAAATTCGACATCGGGTTGCACACCACGCTGGACCGGAACTGACCCCGAAAGAAGCTGGGAAAGTGCAAAGACCCGACCTGAGTGTAAGCAGGGCGCCGTAGTGCACTGACCTCCACAAGACCTGTTGCGCGCAAGAGTGCAGACACGACACGAATGTTGGTTCTGATCTGAACATGACATGCATTCCTGGGCCGTTGCTGCTTTCAAACACTTTTCCCGTGACTCCTGCCAAACAAAGCTGAGACTTGCAGGTTTCAATGCTGCAATCTCGGGGATCTTGGTGCATGGATGACGGGTGCCCTTGACGCCACTGTGTTACAGCATACACTCGCGACCTGTGGATGGAGCTCATCACTACAGTATGAATTTACGATGCTGATGAATCCGTTTTTTTGCGATCCGTCTGCTCCGAAGCCAATTTGTCTACAGTTCCCGGCAAGCTCCTGCAGGATGCACGGTGTGGCCCCCCGACCAGCGAACTTGTTCCATTTGCAGGTCGCTAGCGGGTTGAGTGCCAATGCTTGCGCCCGGGGTTTCCGGCTTTGGATTTTGATAGTTGGGCTCAGGGATACTTTAGGACTTTAAGAGTGAGGTCGCTAAGTTCTCGGTGCGCAGCGGACCACGGCGAGGCGGGTACGGGCCGGCAAACGGTGGGGTGTCAGGAGAAATTGAATCTGAGGGGAGAAGCACATTTGCTGAAATGGGCTTCGGCTTCGACCTTTTCTTCAAACGCCTAGTGATTCTCTGAGAGGCTTCGTAGGCCGCCTTCTGGATCCAAAGCTTCCAGTGGAGCGGCGGCACTTCGACTGCAATCGGGGGGGATCTCTCGCAAAAGCCTGTAAAGCACCTGTCAGGCAAACCCCACAGGGTACCACAGCGCGAGCACAGCAGGGAGACTTCAGTGTAGTTGGATCTGCGACCAGCGTGCGAACATGATAGTTACGACACGAGTTATAGCTACGCGTGAGAGCCTGCGCTAAGCGGCCCAGGTCCTCACTAAGTGTCTAACATCTCTGGGGTGTTGTTGCATGTCTTGCTGCCGTGATGCCGTTCCAGGTGCGTGGTGGTCTACTGCCCCAGCGAGCGGGATGGCGGCGCAGGAGCGGAGGAGTGCTTGGAGCTTTGCACCTTGGCGCAGTTCAAAGAGGGCGAGGCCCAGGCATGGCCAGGTGAAGGATGGCTCGAAGGGTGGGCCGCGGGTGTGCTCCGAGTGCGTGCGCCCGCGAGGTCCCGAACTGCTCCCGCTCGGCATTGCCATCTTCGCCATCGACGTGAGCTCGAATGGGACAAGCCACTGCCTGGAGCAGGACGTGGCAGCGGCCATCGAGATGTTGCGGCAAGGCCATAAAGCCATCGCGCCTTATCCTTACGTGGCCCTCTGGGGGCGCTCCGCTGGTGCAGTGGCGGCCTTGCAAGCGGCGAAGGACCCCACACTGGCTGCGATCGTGTGCGACAGTGCTTACTCCGATCTGGCATCCTTGCTGGAAGTGCCGGGGGTGCTGTCAGCTCCACTGGCAGGCCTTTGCCAGCTGGCATCTGGAAGCTGGCTACTGGGTCCTGGAACCGAATCCAGCACATCACCTACAGATCCCATTGAGTATGCCAGGTCCTGCTTTGTGCCTGGGCTCTTCTTGCACGCGGCCGAAGATGAGCTGTTGTCCTCCGATCATGCGAGGAATCTGCGGCAAGCTCACAGCGGAGAGGCGCAGCTCTTGACCATGAGCCGCACTCGTCACGATTCTGCCCGGCCGAACGAGGCGATCTCAAGAGCAGCCCTGTTCCTCTCTAGGGCCTTTGGCCTTGAAAATAAGGCGGTGTCACGCCTGGCACTCTACTTGTCGAGGCTCCATCCTGATGATGCAACGGACAAGATTGACCGGGAAGCCGCCAAGCTTCTGGCAGCGCAGGAGGTGCAGAAGCGGCGCTGGGGGCTCTTGATGAAGGCTCTGAATCATTGCCCTGCGTACCACGGAGCCTCCTTTACGCGAGCAACGGCCCGCGGTGTGAGGCCTTCATCACCAGCAGGCCCGGACTATGTGAAGTACGCCATTCTGGTCACGCTGCCCTCTGCAAGCAGCGAGGTCTGCATTGCTTGGGCGTCCGAGATGACTGCAGAGAATGCTGAGAATCGAAGACTTGGCACAGTCCACTTTGCCAACATCTCTTGCTCGTGCCTGAGTTTGACCCGCGCTACCGTCCACGAGGACGAGACAAACCAGACGGTTCACTTGGAGGACTTGGCCGTGCAGGACCGGCACCGCAGGCTGCCCAATAATACCTCGAGCATGCATGTCAATGTGCATGCCCCTCTCGATTTCCAAGATTGCTTGGACAACTTGATGTCCTGACAGGAGTCAAGCCTCGTGCCGCGAGAGAAACCATACACCATGCTGCTGGCACTGGCTGTGCCTTTGCTCGGAACCCGAGACCCTCCCCCACATCTCAGTAACTTTAGGCAGCTGCATCTTCCACAAGATTTTCAGTCATGCAAGGACTCCGGCCGTGTTGAGATGAAGCTTGGCAATTGCAGTGTGCAGTGGGGTCGTCTCAACCAGGACCTCTTGGCGAGAAATCGCATCGGACGTCTGTTGAAAGCACCAGCTTTAGACAGGACACCGGTTTCATCGCCAGCTTGTCCTTGTGGTCTGCCAGCTTCGGCGGCACAGGGCTGGTTGAGTTCAAGGCCCGTTGCCGTATCGTCCATGACAAGGGCACAACTCGTTGATGCCCTAGACTTAAACCCCAAATCGTCCTAAACCCCTGGACTTAAACGAGCTGGCCTCCGAAGCGTCCTGTGTCTTAGAAGGGACGGTGAATCGACGTTGTCCCGATTCTCCCACTGGACGTTCTGCACGCAGAGGGTGGGCTTAGGTAGAACCTCCGTTTCAAGATGCTGGCCACATGGACAGTGGACAGTTGTAGGCCTGAGAGGGATGGAGAATTGAATGGCACAGCCAAGTGCAGCTGTTTTCTTCACACGCAGCATTTGAGAAACGGGCCGGGCCTGCCCTTCACACAGCAAAGCAAGCAGCAGGCAGAAGGCACCTCGAGAGGCCCCATTTCAATAATCCTGCATCGCCCCCAAGCCATGAAGGTGTGCGTTAAGTGCTGTATCCATCCTTGTCGACGAGGGAGCTGAGACGGAATTTTGAGTCCGAAGTTCTTACTGGTGCTTGAGGACGAGCTTCTGCCACGACAGCCAGACAGCCGAGGCTCCTGTGGCGGAGGGTTGGACAGGTTGGCCCTCGCGCCACGACAGATCTCTCGCCTAGGTTGCAAGGAGAAGCTTTCGGGATCGGAGCCCGAGCACCACTTCATCGGTACGAAGCAGGTGCAGGACCCCTCGAAGGCCCGTCGGACAGTGCATCAACAACTCCGTGTGTTGCAGTATGTTCGGGGAATGATGCAGAATCTCAGAAGGAGGTATCGCTGCTGGAGAGCTTGCCGGGCTCCGCGGCGGAGCTTGCTTGGCAGCTCCGATGCAGTGCGGATCGTGTTTCACACAGTTGAAGAAAGATAGGCGAGCACCAAGTTACACGAATAGGCGTGCAGGAGCCGAAGACAATCTGTGTCTGTGAAGTCGGGCTAGAGTTGGTCCCATTGAGGACCGGCAGCTAAAGCTTGTCAGCTGGACTGCAACACATGCCCAGAAGGCTGGCAGCCAGTTTATGTTGATCCCAGGCGATGATGATACGGATCGGGTCAGTGGTGATGCCCCCATGTTGTAGCCTAGGACATGTGGGGACATGTAGTCCCGTGTCGATCTTGCAGAGTCGCACAAAGCAGCATGCTCCGAGTCTTTCATACTCCCGCCTTAGGCACATCTACAACAAGCAGCATCACGGGTCGCTTCACAAGGCCACCACGTTCTTGCATCTGCTGAATTAGCTCAAACGAGAACGAGCCCTCATCCAAGTCTGAGGCGAGGCCACCGGAGTTGGAGTTGCCCGGAACGCTCCCCGACGAGGCGAAAGAGCAGAGGCCGGCAGGGGCAGCAGCAGAAGGTGTGCGCAGTGCCTCCCAGGATCGCACGGCTCTGCAATCCTTGGGGAGGCAGTGCCGGGGGCGCAATGCCAGCAGCATGGCGGCAGATGGAGGGCCAGCTTGTCGTAGCAACTTTTCGAGGCCAAAACCTCCCAGTCCTCTGGCTCCTGGGCCTACTCTTGGGTCTGTCGACTCCAGGCGAGTTGTCGGTGCAGAGCGAGCTGTCCGCAGGCCGGCAGCGGGATGCTGCCAGCGCACAGTCCTAAATGTTTAGATGTACATACATACATACATACATACATACATACATACATACACACACATGCACACACACACACACACAACACGGGCTGTTCAAGCCAACATGTTGGGCAGCCTGAGTCGGATGTGTTGGGGGCACCTGTGTTGAGTCTTCGCTTCACCTGAGCTGCAAGTACGGCTGCACGGCCGGGCATCGAGAATGATATCGTGGGACAAAACATCTTCGGAAGATTAGTCTCAACAGTGTTCGCATCTATAGACTAGTCGTGACATTTAGCGGCAATGCCGAAAACCCAGCATGACATCTATAGATAAGATCGTCAGCCGTCTGTTGTCCGTTCGTCCATTCCTCCTGCCCGGCCACATGTCACCCCGACAAGAGCAGTCGTGCAGGGTCTTTTGATATCATGGTGCTGTTCCTTCCTTGCAAGCACCATGAACTGAGCCGAGACGTCTGAAGATTGTTGCTTGCAGTAGGCACTTTCCTCTCCAAAGCCGCGGACAGCTTGGCCCTGTCCCTTTCGACAGTCCAGAGTGAAGAAGCTGATGGTCGCCTGGAGGTAGGTTTGCGTGCATTCTCAGCTCTTTGGGAAAGCCGCTACCTTCACAGGACTTGCAGGATGAATGCAGTCAATCCTCGCTGCACTTCCAGCCTCCTGCGAGAGCGAACACGCAGGCGCATGCATCGGATACGGTTCACCGCGCGCATCGAAGCCCAAAGAAGAACATCGGATTCACTTGCTCTTTGCTTGGCAGGAAGGATCTGTCAGCGAAGCAAGCGAAGGATCTGGAATCGGCCACGGGCTGGCGCGGAGCCACACCTGGCCAGATCTCCAGGCATGGGCTCGTGGTCTTCGCAGAGTCACTGTCGTAGCCCTTGAATCTAAACAGATCGCTGTAGCGAATCCAGGAGCCATGCTTGTATGCATCCACGCAAGGCGGGGAGTTTTTGGTGCGGTCGATCAGCATGCTACGATATGCTACGGGCCTTAAAGCCTGCACGTTTGGGCAGGCCGCCGCCACACCTGGAGTTGTTTGGACACAGCGCTGCCAATTCTGTGGTAACATACAGGCGACCAGAGCGCAGTAGCTGCATCTGGGGATTGCTCAACACTCCACCCGACTGTTATTCATCTTCACTTGTTCGAAAGTGTGCCGTGTGAGCATTCTGCAGAAACAGAAGGCTAAGCCTTCGACTGATGCACGGATGTCCCAAGAACTAGAGCCACGCTCAGAAGTCTCTGCAGCTTGTGCAGACACATAAACGATGTCGGAGTCGCTTGGGAGATCGCTGAGATCAGACAGCTTCACTTCAAGCCGCCAGCTGGTTCCGCTGAAGCTGTTCCGAAGTCTCTGTCTGGATTGTACAATCGTAGCTCTCACATCGCACACTGGGGAGTCCAGCTGGATGCATGCATGCATGCGCTTTCCTCGTGCAATGGCTTCCGCCCTCACAGCATTTCTATCCCAACGGTTTCTTGGATAGTTTTCCGGAAGCTAGAGGACCACACCGTAGTCGGACGTAGCCGAAAGAGACGCCAAGCGTGCTCTTTCTTTCGAGCAGACGGGTTGGGCATTGGCGCCTGAGGGCAGAAAGGAGAGCGCAAAGTATTGTTCCCGGAAGCACAGCAACCTCAGAACTGGACTGGGCACTGGTAGGACGCCTTACGTGCCACCCAGCTGAAGTCAGACTTTGCGAAGGGCTGGGTCTTGGTGGCCAAGGCAGGTTTCTGGCATCGTCTTGCACAGGGGTTTCGACGGCGAAGATCGAGGGTCCAGACCGTTCAAGACTTGAGGCTTTAGGTGAGGGGTGGTGTGCAGAAGCAGCCTGTGGGTCTCCGAAGCATCTCTTCAGAGTTGTGGCGTCGAAGGCCATGTGGAAGGAGGGCTCTCGTGCAGCAGCCTTGAAGCAGATCGAGGCATGCCAGCTGTTGAGTCTGGCTTGATCCTTTGCTGACATGCATAATTCAACAGAGCCCTTCGTTGTCCACAGGTTGCCCTGCGGCTGGTCAGCCAACCAGATGATCTCCTCATGCTCCGGGTCCGGGGTGAGGGGTGGGGCGGGGCGTGGAGGGGCTGTGCAACATGTCGGTGGACGATTCGGAAGCTTGAGCGGAGCACCCAGATTCGAGGGTTCTGCACATGTCCAGGAGACCATCCTCACAGACGTGGAGAGCTCTTCCAGGTCCAGCTCGAAAGCCTCAGGCCGGCCATGGCCGAGTCTGAACTCTCCGGGTCCAAAGATCACAGAGAATGTTTATACGGCTCCGAACCCTGATAATAGTCATGGTACGTCATGGTATGGTCGGGAGTCGTGACAACGAAACGTGTCACTGGCAAGGCCGAGACCGAGAAGAGACGCCTGTGTTGACCATGACGGTAGTGGTATCAGCAAGTGGCCCACCAGCATCCACCAGCAGCCACATTTATTTTGCCACCGCGCAAGCGCTAGTACACTTCCGGCTAGGCAAGCTTCTGCCGGACGAAGGCGACAGCTCCGTACTTCACCCGCGTCCCAAGTAACATATCATGCGACTATATGCGACTCAGTAGCCTGAGCCAACCCAGCTTTGATGCAGGTTTCGCTTTGCCTCGAGTCTCTCGAAGCGTGTCGCCATGTGCCACGCCCATGCCGGGAAGCCGTGTTGCCACGCCACCTCCGATTCGGACTGTTCGGTTCAGGGCGGCACGGCTGAGGCTTCGGGGTTTTGTCGAGAGCGACATCAACCACAGGCTGAGCATGATGCGAGGACGCCATCTCGGTCACCGGGCCCAGCAGGACGCGAGCCGCGTGAGCGATCGCAGAACCGATCCAGGACGAAGTCCAAGCTGTTCCGGTTCCCAAGCATTGCATGATCTCTGCGAAGAAGTTCTATACGACTGCAAGGAAGTCCTCCACGAGTCGTGCGGGCACACCCACAAAGTTGCCGGCCATGCCTGCGCATGTGGCGTGGGCCTTGTGTATCGCCCGCTAGGCCGTACCTTCACAGTGATGCAATCGTGCAGCGCAGTCCAGCAAAATGGAAGCAAGACTTTGAGCGAAGTAGCTTGGCTTTGAAGGCTCGCGCTTTCGCAGCCTTGGGCGGAGAGGAGGCAAGCGGCAAGTCCAATCCTTCCAAGCTGCTCACAGCAGGAGCTGTTGAAACAGTGCAGCTGCTGAGGACTAGTTGGACTACCGGGAAGCAGCAGCGACGCACATGTGCTCGGGGCCCGGGAAAGCCAACAGACTGCACAAAAGCCTGTCGGCCTTGACAGGCCAAGCTCGACAACTGCACACCGAGATCCAGATGCAGTGACGCTGCCGGTCACGACTCCGCGGAGTGAGCACAAGCTGGCGCAAGCGGTCGTGTACTGTGCGTGGACAAAAGCCGCCTATGGATCCCAGCATCACTTCAGCTTTGCTTCAGCTGCTCGAGTGTGACAGCAGTCACATCATGCTTTGGGATTCTCATGCCACGTTCATCGCAACGCTCTCGCTCCAAACAGGTATCACGGACGTTTGACGATCCCATCACGGTGAAGTGGGCCAAGCAAAGAGTCGACCTTGCATGTGCTGAAAAGCTGAGACTTCTGGACAGATCCAGTCCAAGCGTACTCGGCGTACCCGCCAGGATCCGAACTCCAAGGTCGATGTGAGACAGCCTCTTGATAGCACGATGGACCGTGGCAAGTGCGCCTGTGCGTGGCTGCGTTGCGTGCAGCTGACGATGTTTCGTTGGCAGGTTTGTGGGATTGAAGCATCCACCCAAAGAGCAACCGAAACCGGCGTGCAAGCTCAGAGTGCTTGTATCCCGATGGGTTCATGGTACGCATGCAAAGAAGCGTACTAAGATTGTAGGCCCGGTACAGTACGGCTTCGACGTACCCCGTGTCTTCAGTCTGTTGGCCACGCGGATCCACGCATCATTCAGATGCACATGGCTCGCAGCCTGTATGGGCATGAAAGCACGGCCACGGCCTCATCAATCTGCAGGGTTCTTCCGATCCCGCGCAGACCCTAAGGGCCTCTGTCGATGTCACGATTGGGACTAGACTAGACTAGACTGGTTACATGGGCAACGACACAAAACTGCTATTGGTAGTGCGTCATGCTTCCATGGCTTCCATGGCCAGCCAAGTGCTGCTGCTGCGACCGCCAAGGCATACTCAATACAGTACTGTGCAGCTCAGTGGCTCAGTCACGTTTCCTTCGCCGGAGCAAACGCAGAACATGCGCACGACTTGGCGGTAGCACGGTGCTCCTTCGTACGTATGCGTTTGTGTTCGGACTAGAGTGCAGCAGTCGTTACATTGTTTGTCACATGTGAGGCTCTCGTCGACCATAGTTCAGACTTGCTCGAAGGGTCCTACTTCAACGTTGGCTGTCCGCCAGGGGTACAAGGGCTGCTTCCACAGTGTGCTTGGCCTGGACTGCAAGTCAATCACCCTCCTCGTTGAATGCGAGTTGCTGATTGTCCCGTCCTAAGGCACGGTCATTTGAGACTCGTGCACTCGTCGCTGCTGCTCCGGGGCGGTGCGCGCACACCGCTGCTGCCACTGGAGCTGGGCCCTCGAGGAACTCTGCTTTGACTCGCTGATGCTTATGACTGCTCACTTGAGACGAGTCCGTGATCGCTGCATGCCTACTGTACGATGCTGATCCGTCGTTACCACCATATGCAGCAGTGAACACTGATCAGTGCTGTCACAGCCGCCACATCTTGGAGGTCAGAAGGTTTCTGGCGCTCGACGCTTCCTACTCCATCGCTACTGCGACGTTTGACACTGGGAGAGTCACAACAGGAAGGACCCGCCCATGCCCTAGACTCTTGCTAGCTTTACTCCTTCGCGGCACTTAGCTATCCGAGACCGGGGGAGGTCAGCGACCCGGCCTTTCTAGATGCTGCGCAGTCGTGAAACGGCGAAGGTTGGGCATCGCTGAGCTCTTTAGTTCCAGCCTCCAGCCCTGCAGTCACAAGGCCCCAAGGTCGCAACAGTCTGTTCCACATCTTTCTCTCGGCGTTTCGAGGAGCCCGCCGACCGCGCCGAGAGGCTGAGGAAGCGGGGCTCCGAGGGTGCACCAGCATCATGACATAGTAGCTACTAGCAGCTACTAGCAATTACTAGCACGTATCCATGTTTCTGTTCTTGAGGAGGTCTGGGGCCAGCTCACTGCCAGAGGAGCGGACGAGGCGACGCGGCAGACCACAGGTCCTCACGTTTTTGCTGGAGACCAGAGATGCCACGTCATTCCGGACGGTTGGTTTCAGTCGACGAGCGCAGGTAACTATGCAGATTCGTGGTGCGCTACAGTCGTCTCGCTGCAGGCCTTCGCCGTGGGGCGGCGGCTGGAGAGCTGGCTTGCGGAGCATCCCAGATTGACACAGTTGAACAACTTGCCCGCCTTGCGCAAGCTTTCTTGTGCGTCGAGAGTCCAAGGCAGACAGCCATGGCTGTTGTCGACTTGGATGACGATGGCGATGCAGATGTCCAGCAGGTTGGAGCATTTCCTTATCCAGAAGCACAGAAGCGAAGTCGTGTATTGGCTAGTGAGAAGGCCGTTCTGGTAACCGACAAGACCCCCAGCCCCGAAGCAGTCCTGCTGCGATCCGCGAGACAGAGACTTGTTGAAAAGGTTGCAGGCAGCAGCTGCTTCGCAGTGATTGCGCTAAATGGTGCTTGGATCCGTCCATCGGAGGAGTTGCAAACCACAGTTATCACATCACCAACGCAGCGTGCCATGCTGACAGCTCGGGCTGCCCTTGCCTTAACAGTAACAGAACAGTTGCGCCAAGTTGTGCTGCATGGCCTCACACAAACTTGGGCTTCCGCCTTGATTTTCGCTGATACGAGGTGGTGAGCGCTTTGCTCCCCAGGGCTCGGCGCGCCGATGCTGCGAAAGTTCGACTGCGGCTGGCGACACGAGCTTTGCGGGTTGCGCTTCGGCCTAGAACTGCGGCTTGATTCCCCTTGAGCTTGAGCGCTTCGGTGACAGAGCTTGTCCCTAACGCTCTGCTCTGCTAAGGAGCAGGACGCAGAGGAGTCTGCAGCAGACGACGAGCATGCCAAACAGGAGACCAAGGGAGAAAGACACCAAATGATCTGCCCTGGGTAGCAGTGTCTTCTTTAACGAGAGCTGCAATCAGTGGCTGAAGTGCCGCACCGACTCATGCATTTGTGGAGAGACAAGCTTGGAAAGCTGGTGCGTGCATGGTGGAACTACATGCAGTCGAATGGGGTTCATCCTGTGACTGTGCCATCTAAAGTCTCGCAGCTACAAGCTAGAAGGCCTTGCTGAGCGCCTACAGTAGCCTCGCTGGAGGATGTGGCGCTGGATCTAGCAGAGCTCCTGGGACAAGATCCGCAGGCCTTCGAAGGAGCCTTGAGCAAACGCAAACCAACCCGTGCCGTGGATTGGCAGAACCTCCAAAACGGCCTTTCTTCCGCGACATGGTTCATGAAAGCTTTAGGTTCTACGTCCTCCGGCTCGCAGCGTCTCGGTATATCTCGGTCCTGCTCGCTTCGGGCTCACCAGCTGAGCTTGCACAAGAAGGCTCAGATCAATTCCTATACTCATCCCTCGCGCAATGGAGCGTCATCCCCAGAGACATGCCATCCGTCCCCGAGCTTCATCGGAGCTTCCTTTCGGTGACATTACTATGTCTGTATGTATTGTATGAAAATCTATGTATACATGAATGTATACATACACACATAGTACATAACATATCTGTTTACCTGCATGAGACAGACTCTTCTCCACCCCCTTCAAGGCTGAGCTGCAGCGACCCGTGCCTTTTGTGTCCTAATGTCCGCCGTTTCCTAACTAGCTCTCACCAGCGCGCTGCTGCTGTGCTAATGCCGCCCGCACGAAAAGCCGATGTCGGTGGCTCGGTCTTCGCCGACTACTTCTCCCTCTGGTCCTGTCCCCAGTTTCATCGTGTGCCTTAGCTGAGCCATCAAAGACTCTTCGAAGCTTTGGTAGGATGGCAGCCTTGGCCGCCTTGGCGCTCAGCCATCCCTGGCTATTCTCGCCCCTCGACTGCTGCGAGATGCTGTCCAGGCTGAAACCCATCAATCTTAGGTTAATAGGAAGCACGTCCTCACGCAGGTAAGGTGGCTAAAGGACGAGTGAAACCAACGGTGCCTTTGATTTTCCGTAAAGCGATAGGAGCAATGACATTAACTGTCAGGGGTCAACTAGATGGATGAAGGGGTGCAATGCTAAAGCGTGGTAGCAGGCAGAGAGTATCTTACCTGAGGCGACGACTTTCGTAATTTGCCTGTGGAATGGAGTGTGAGCTTCGATAAGAGACATGCGAATTTGGAGACCCGACAAGTTTCCCAAGTCAAGCCCCATACCATCTCCGCAACTGAATGCTCAGTCTATCTCAGTCTGCTCCCTAGGTGGGTCAGCCCGCGGATCAGCCGAGCATTGCTCCCTGTCCTGCCATTGGTGTGATGGGTGTTGGAAGTTCAGGAGTCCTTGACCGTCTGACTCGAGCCCGAGGTTAGTGAACCTCGTGTTTATGATGGCGACCACTGCTCATCCAGAGGAGATCTATCCAATGCAGTCGTCACGATTCCGTGTGGATTGCAGCCATTCTGCTAGGACTTCAAAGCTTGCTTCTTAAAAGTTCGGCCGCTCTCAGTGAACTTCTTCGCCGCTCGGCAGCCACCGGACCTGAGAGGAGGGGAGATTGCGGAATGACAAGCAGACAAGGTTTGCTTCGCGGCCGCCTAGCTGCAGGGGCACCGGGGAGGCAGAGGAAGCTCTGGCGATGAAGCGCCCAGGTCTTGCCGGCAGTGGCTTTGCTCATCAGCCAGGTCCTGAACCTTGGCCAGGCCGCCTCCCAGGCCCAAGGGCACTCAACTCGCGGCTCTGAAGCATGGCCAGGACTTCACTGTCGGCATGGTCCTCATGGGCGGCGTGAACGGAGGCACTAGTGAAGGGAGGAGCGATGAGAAGTAAGTAAGTGTGTGTGTGTGTGTATGTGTGCGTGTGTGTGTTTGCATGTATATTTTCTACAGGTATAGAGTACGTTTCTGTGTGTAGACCTTCCTCCTCTTTCACTCTGCAGGCTCGGCCTCGAACCTCTTCGCACTGCTCGCCGGTGGCGACGTCGCGCTGTCGGTGTTGATGACCATTACGACAACAATTGGAGCAGTCACTGCGTCTCAAAGATGCATGAGGATGCAAGTGAGAAGCATCATGGAGTTGGAACCTGTTTAAAGGGCAGGAGAAGTCTTGAGTCTTGAGGTCGTTTGCACTCCTCTAGTTGCCAAAGTCTACGTGGGGGCCATCGTGCCGGTGGACACCCTGGGCCTTCTGAAGTTCTGGCCTGAGGTGACCTCAGTTTCGAATGATCTCCGGTTGCATAAGTTTGCTTCAACAGGTCTGCCGTGGAGATTGTCCTGATTCCCATCCTGTGTGGTGTCATGGTTAGAGCCCTGCTGCCAATGACGGTGGCGAAGCTGGACCCGGGGATTTCAGCGTTCTGCGAGTTTTTGCATGTGAAAGAGATGTCAGCCGCAGAACCGGGAGCTTTGCAGCCTGAAACTGGTAGCTGCCCATCGCGGCAGAAGCGAGCGAAGTGAGCGAAGCGAGCAGAACAATGCACAGAACATCGCAGAGCATTGTGTGCCTCGTCTTTATGTTACTTTGCCAGGAGCCGTTGGTGCCAAGTCTCGGGCTGGGCTCCGCCCTGCCTTTGATTGGAGGAGTCCTCGCAGGCGCAGCTGTGGGCCTGCACGTATTGCACGTGCTCTGGGACGTGCTTCCTGGGCGACTTCGTGGATTTTTGCAAAATTCTGAAACTCTGCGGGATCCCCGTCTGCTGCAGGCAATGCTAAGTCCATCCTCGCTGCGGGCTTGTCGCTCCACATTGCTGCAGTCGCATTTCATGCGATTGCAGGTGCTCTAGGCCAGCCCTGCATGGCATGTGGTCAGACAGCGGCCGCGATGTGCGATGGCCTAAACTAAGCGAGTCTGTCAGATTTGCCTGGTGATACCTTTATTGCTGTATTGTACAGCTGCTATGTCCAGGCACATCCCTCCGATGCTTTACGCAGTGTTCTTGGCGCGAGGCTACTTCCTGGCGGCGCTGTCAGGATCGGACGAGCGCGAGCGTCGCACAGTGGCAATCGAGATTGCCGGAAGCTTACAACCCCACTCGCACGAATGGCAAACCCCTTAGCCACTGAACATGCTACGTCTAGGCCGCTAGGTTTGGCGACTCTACGACCTGCAAAGTTGCGCTCCGAGGCCATGAAGAACCATGTCTTCGCTTGCATGCTCGCGGCGACACACTTCGAGTCCGCAGCAGTTCAGAGCTGCGGCTGCAAACATTCGCGGCTTCTTGCTCTGATAAGTTGGCACCCCGGATACATGCAAGGGTCCAAGGACGAGGGAAGCCTAGTGGAAGACTAAAGACTAATGGCTGCTGGCTGTTGTTCTGGTTTTGGCGTAGTCTGAGCTGCCTGGGTCGTCCCAGGATCCCACCCGCCACGGCTTGCATCTGGTGCCCGATCATTGCCGCTGGGATGGCTGCCTATTGGAAGGCACGGCCAGGCCAGCACCGCACGACAGCGCCCTCACAGAATCCGGCGGCCACCGGCCGAGAGCAGAGAGCAGCTCAGGTGCCCTGTGAGGACTACCGGGCGGCAGGAAGTCGCGAGTCGTCTCGGTAACCTCTTTGTACAAAGCTGCAAAAGCTGCTGCTGCTTGGCCTTGGTCCTGAAAACTGGGGCCCGGTCGGTGAGTAAAGAGATGCCGCAGTGCCTGCCAGGAATCGCCTGCCCCAGGTATTGAGCATGGTAACGGGCGATGACTTCTTGCCATTTCAATTTCCGGGGACCCTTCCCAAACTCCGCTTCTGCTGATGGTGAGTTCGGTACAGGTTTAGACGGTTTAGACGTTGCCCCGGGGCTTCACATCTTGTCACGAGGGACTCTGCAAGGTCTTGGCTCTCATGAGACTGTATACCGTATCACCAAAGGTGTCTAACAGAATCAGCAGCGAGCATGAGAGGGCAAGGATGACGCACGATATTGAAGCAAAGGAATTCCATACCATTGAAGGAAGGAAGGAAAAATACCGACCAAGATGGTTTGTGAATGGTTGTGACCCACCGACGCTGAGCCGTGAATATGGGTGAATCTGTGCATCTCGAACTTGAGCGTCTTTGGTGGGTTGGAGGAGTCTATCTGGGCACGCTGGCTTTGCTTAATTGTGGCATTCGGGCCTCTCGCGCCCACAAAGCGCGACGGGAAGAGGAGCAGTCCGCGTTTCTCCAGAATCTCAACTCCCAGCACCGGGAGTCTTTGGATCGGACGGACAAGGAAGAGGAAGGCTTCCTGGGAAACACTGTGATTTTCCCTCACTGCGACTTGGATGAAATGTTTACCCACGCTCCGGGCGGGCACATGTTGAAATACAATGCAGACCGCTCTCTGTCGTTCACGGTTATTTTCATGTTCAAACACACCCTCTTGTCCAATACACAGATTCTGAACCACATGCGAGTCTGCGTGCTCGTGTCGGCGGTGACTAGCTTTATCCACATCGGGCTGCGCGCATTTGCAGATGTAGAGCCCATGCAGCGTAGCTGGCTTGATGATGCAGACAAGATGTGTTCTTTCCTGACATCCTTGATCGGAGTCCTCCTGGGCTTCTACATCTCCACCGTTATGACGAGATGGTGGAGCATGCGAAGCGATGGAATTGGTGGAATGTGGGGGGCAATGAATGACCTGTGTGTCCTGACCGGGTCATTCTTTCCTGGTCCAGAATGGCGAAAGTTGCGCACACTGATTTTGCGCTATGGCTTGGTCTCGTTTGAGTTGACCTTTATGGAAAATGAGGACCAGGACGAAGATCTGGACGCCCTGATGCAGAGGCATCTCCTCACGTCTGACGAAGCCGCCTGCTTGGCTGGAAACCCATCCAAAGGCCGATAACAAGAAGAATAGTACTATCATAACATCGGTAAATAATAGTAGAAATAACAGCAACGTCAATGGTAGCAGAGTGAAAATACCCTGTCTTTACGACCCCGAAATAGGTGATCGTGTTGACCTTCGTCAGGTAGGATCTTTAGTTGCAGGTGCTTGTATAGGAATCGTCTTCGCACTTGCTTGTTTAGTATCCAATCATGTATGTACCTGATTGCAGACGTCTTGAGTTCAATGCGAAAATCGGCTACCTGTTCTGCACTGTTGACTCCGCAAGCTGGCATCCAACGCACAAGCAGTAATAGCAGTAGTAACATAATATAATACAACAGCAATACAGTTGCAGTATAACATATCCTATACCGGAAGATGAAATCTAATGTAATACAATACAGCATCACATAATGTTACAACATTATGTAACAAAAGATATAATATAATACATTATACAATATAACATAAATATGCTATATAACATCACATTTCATATAGTCTATATATACCTATACATATGTACATAATATACATATATATATATAGCATATCATATAATGAGGTAAATAAAGCCATCCATGATAATATGATTTAGCAGAATACATTTTGATTTGATACAGTATAACATAACTTAATATAAACCAGATTCCAACATATTATTGGTTCATGCAAATTTCCCTCAGTATAATATACTTAACTAACACAATATGACACAACATTAGACATAGCATAGTATAGTATAGTATAGTATAGGTTGAAATGAGATCAGGCCAGATAAAATAACAGACCATACTGTACCATACCGTACTAACATAGCATTATATAACATAACATAAGGTAATAAATACACTACAATATAACACAAGGCAGTTTAACACTTTCTAGTATAATACAGTATGATATCACGTAATACAACAGAACATATCATACACTATACTAGTAATATCACCTAATCTACTTCGAAAGGCATGGCCGTTTGGACCTGGGTCGGATGGATTTTCAGAGAACTCCAGAAGCAGGGACACCTCTCGGACATCACACTTCGGCTCTTCTTGGACAAGGCAGCTGCTGCTCCCAAAACCATGGGAATCATGAGTCCTGATTTTAAGGGTTAGGGTATAGGGGTGGAGGGTTTAGGAATTTAGGGTTTGGTGTTTGAGTCTTGCTCTAGGTGCTTCAGGCTCGTGGTAGTGCCGGGGCTCTTATCACCCTTCTTGGCTGCCAGCTGCCGTTCCTGTACATGCAGCTTCTTTCCCAATTGGTACACTTTCTAACGATTTTGATGGCTGTTGATTGTGGCATGTCCACGGGGGCGTGTCTCATCTCCCACGACATTGGAAGCCCGCTGCTGAAGTTTGTCCAGATGCTCATGGTGACCTATTTCTACAATGGCTGCCTCGAGATCGGCAGGAGCTTTGCAAATCCTTGCAGGCAAGACTTCTCAGACTTCCCACGCCACGCCTATCACTTCGTAATTCGCGGTGAGGCCGAGTTCTTCCACAGCGTCGCAGAAAAGCCACCTCTGGCTGGCATCCGGCTCCTTGGCGAGGCCGCCTCTCGCACTTAGACTTCTACTGCTCGCCCCATATGCACGCCTGCAAAGCTTTGGCGGCTAGTTGGTTCTGGTCTGCTGTTTCACCATATCAGCGACCAGTTCAGCTCATGACAACAAGTTACATACGGACCTTGTGGAATCCAGACCTGGTCGCGGCGGTCGGACACACTCGATGCTCGAAAACTCAGCCTCTCAAGCTCTGGCCCCAAAAGGCCTCAGAAGCCTTAGGCGGGCATCGGTATCTGCACGCAGGAGCTAGCTGGGCACGGCTTCTGGACGTGGCGGAGTGTACGGAGACCTTCGGCCTCCTCCCGAAAGGCCAGTTGACGGAGGCCTGGAAGCAAGGCCACCAACAACAAGCTGAGAGTAAGGTGAAGCTCGACCCTGCTCCGCACGTTCCGGAGGCCACCTGGCAGGCTGTCCTCTCGAGGCCGAAACAGGCAGCGATGAAGCTGGCAGACACGAAGGCACTGCTGGGCTTCTTGTCATGAGCGCTTCTAGGAGGAGTTAGGCTTGGGCCCGATGCGATGGCATGTGTCCAAACCGTCCCGACTGTCTGCGATGTCTGCGGCTTTTGGGACAGGCCTTGAATCGCCTGGCCCCTTTGCCGCGGGCCGAGATGAATGGAGTTGGCTCAACGAGGATCGTTGTTGTTTGGCGCTTGTATGACCACTTTACCTACAGACTCTGAAAAGCATGTAATGAGTAAAGTCGCCGAGTAGACTCCTCAGTAGACACATGCACAGGGAGACATGGACTGTCCGAGGTTGCGCCTGAGCCTGGAGCCATGCCTGCGCTGGAGGAGGATGTGCCCATGGCAAGCAGTCAGGAATTAGCGGTCTCCTGTTTGGTTTTTGGAGGCTGGCCAAGACGAAGGCAGCTCGTGATGAAGGTGCGGCACAGAGTCTTTTGTCCCTTGAATCAGAAAATCTCTGCAGTCAGGGAGTGTGTGTCGGAAAATGCAACCGCACCAAGCACTGCCGCAGTAGTTACCAAGTTGACAGGCCATGAGCGCCTGCGCCTTCTGGTGCTGCCCGGATTTTCATTGCTCTGCTGGGCTGCTGCGTCTGGACCCAATTGTCCACAGATGTCGGGTAAGCACGCAGAGCCCTCGGTATCCAGCCGGCAGCAGAGGCTCGACCTTCCGCGCTTTGCACAGACGTGGCCATCGCCTGCATCGAATTTTCTCGTGGTGTTCTTACGTTTCACGGACAACGCACGATGCACATCTAGCTCACCTAAGAATCAGTTGTCAGCAGGAGCGGACTGAGGTTGAAACGTTGTTGGACGAGGCGTGCGACCTCTCTGCAGTCTGCGCTGCCTGCGCTGTGCTCCTCCATTGACCAGGCTGACACCGCCTTTCTGCGGATATGGCGGATGCATGACTACCTCGAGCTGAAGCCAAAGTGGCACCAGGATGGGGTATGGATGCGCAGACATGTAATGGTTTCAAAATATCGTGCCTGCTGCTAGAGACGATGGAGCAGTCAGGCCCAGATTCATGTTGTTGAGAATTTGCCGAGATCGGCTACATGTCCTTTGCCAGGATGGGCCAGTCCCGTTGGATCGCTTCCTCGAGGCTTCCACAAGATCCTGTTCGGTCTGTTTTGAGCATGGGCCAGATTTGCAAAAGCCGCCCGTTCCTGGGAATCATGACCACACAAGTTTGCCGAACAGCGCCCTTTTGTGCAGGCACAGCAATGCTGGCTTCCATTTTGACTTGTCTTCCATGTCATGGCGCAGGAGCTGCAGCTGCCTTTGAGTAGTGCGCTCCCAGACAACGACCCGCCAGGGTGAGTGCTCAAAAAGGACCTTACCGAGCTTTGAGCAAGGCCGCCACTAGTAGCATCACAACCACGCTCAAAGTCGCTGTGCTCCATGAAGGGACTCTGGCACCAACTCCGCGTGTATTCTGATATCAATGCTCAGGCTGTTTCTTCGGGTTATGGCAAAGGCATCTACAATGATATTCGCACTGATTTCAGCCGAAATAGCAACTGTGCATAGTAATAGTGTAGTGTAGCGTATGTATGTGTGTATCTATGGACATAGACAGATGTCAGCCTGCTAGCTAGAACAGAAAGAGGCATTGGCAGCGAGTTGTAGACCGGACGTAAAACTAAGGCGGGACCTGCTTGGAAATGTGGGAGCACCACGCCTCGAGAAATTGATCGCTTCAGGCAGCGACGGCAAATGTGGGGTTCAACCTCGACTTGTCTCGAAGGTGCTGCTAAATACTGGAGACAGATGTGCAGACAGTTTACGAGGTCGAATAGCCGTCTGCCTCCACACACATGCCTGCGATGATGGCATACGCTTTTAGCTGTACCCCTTGGAACATGCTGCAGAATTTCACTGATAGCTGCATGCGACCCGTCTCGATAAAGGTCTTTGCTGGAAAGGGCCGACGAAGCTACAATGTTGGCCGCCAAGAGCGCTCCACTGACAGCTCGATGAGAATGGCTAGCGGCAAACAAAATTCAATTACATACGACTTTTGGGACCTATGCATATATTGATTTCGATTCTAAACCATCCTAAACTTTTCAACTTAACAGATCAAATAATTTAGCTATCATTTCAGCTAGATACTGAATATCAGCATATATTGATAGGATCTAACAGCATAATCAATAGACATAGGGGTTGGACCATAGATAGATACATATATATATATATGAAAAATGAAGATTTCTGTCAACTTCTTATTTAATATGTTTTCAAACTCCGATGGCTAGTTACTAAAAAACATATCTTTATAGATTTCATATATATATATATAAATAAATCTAGATTCGGATATTTGCTTCATAAATTGGTGCGCACTGCTTTCGGTTTCAGATTTGCGCAGAACGGTTGTCGGTCTCGAACTACGAGAATATCGGGCTTTTGCGATCGCTGGAAAACCTGCAATTGGTTATCGTTAAATTATTGGCTAAGGGGTGGGGCGAAGGTATGTGTGTCGTCGTGAGTGTCGTGCGAGTTTGAGGGCAGTGTCACAGAATGGCTGTGGGAGGGGGTCGCGGAGTGCTGCGCGAGGGCTTGTATGTCGTGGGGAATGTCGTGGAGGTGGAACGGTGGGCGAGGATCGAGGGGATTGTCACGGAGGGGCGGGCGAGGGCGTATACTCGTAGGGAATGTTATGAAGTGGTGGGTGAGTGTGCGAGGAGAGTTGCGGAATGGTGGGCGGGGGTGGGTACGGGTATGTGGGCTGGGGGGATTATCTCGGGGCGCGGGGATTGGTAGGGATGATACTTATTATGGTGTATTGGATAGATGAGGAAGAAAGGAGTATCTACTCTTTCAAATGCTACGGTTAAACTAGCCCGATGCGGTGCAGCACGTTTCGGAACGCCCTAGCACCGAAATTTTCTGGACCCCGGCGAGCAAGCCGATTTGTGGTCTACCCGGAGCCCAAAATGTCCGGAAAATTTAGAAGCTTTCAGACAGAGGGCGGGGCGTCTTCGGTGGTCTCGGGCTAGGCCCGGTCTTCCAAATTTTTAGAAAATTTGGGGATCCGGGTAGCTCGACGCCTCGGTCTCGAAATTTGCCGAAAATTTTCGGGATACCCAAAATTTTCCGAAAATTTCGAGAACGAATGCAGCCCGGAAAATTTAGAGAACGAATGTAATCTTCTAATGTCTTATGTTCTAAATGTAGAACATGTGTTAGATTCATTTTGTAGTCTTGCACTGGAACATCGTGCCTTATCCACTCATATAGGTTATCGATCATAAAGATTTTCCCATATAGTGCTATGGATGAGCGTTTGCACGCGAAAATTCAGTATTTGTCTGTCCGTCGGTCCGTCCATTTGTCCGTCCATCTATCTGTGTCTCTCTCTCTCTCTCTTTGTCTCTCTCTCTCTATCTCTCTTTATCTCCCTCTCTATCTCTCTCTCTCTCTATCTCTCCATTTCTCTCTCTCTCTATCTCTCTCTATCTCTCCCTCTCCCTTTATCTCTCTCTATCTATCTCTCTCTCTTTCTCTCTTTCTCTCTCTCTTTCTCTCTCTCTCTCTGTCTCTATCTCTCTCTATCTATCTCTCTCTCTCTCTAGCTCTATTTCCCTTTGCCTCTCTCTATTTGTCTCTCTTTATTTCTCTCTCTCTCTCTCTCTGTCTTTCTTTCTTTATCTCTCTCTCTTTATCTCTCTGTCTCTTTCTCTCTATCTTGTTCTCTCTGTATCTCTTTATTTCTCTATCTTTCTATCTTTCTATCTCAATCTCTCTATCTCTCTATCTCTTTATCTCTCTATCTCTTTCTTTCGCTATCTCTCTATTTCTCTATGCTATGGAGTAGCACTTGCACGCGAAAATTCAATATTTATTTATCTATCTATCGTTGCATCCATCCGTATATCTATCTGTTTATTTATTTCTCTGTCTATCTATCTCTTTATCTTTCTATCTCTCTATTTATTTATATTTCTGATATATTTTGCCGTCATCATATTCGGGTCTTGGCTGACAATTATTTCGGCCAAGGGTTCCCTGAAGGGCAATTCTTTATGCATAACGTAATTTATCGTGAGGTACTCTCAATTTGATGGTTGTGAATGGCTCCTATGCAGCCAGGTTGCAGCCGACGACAGATTACGTATAGGGATATTACATTTCTATACTATTGCTGCCTCGCCTAGGCTATGTAGAAGACCTCATATTTTATTTATAATTCTGCCCTCGGCCTTCGGCATGGCACTCTGGATGAAATTTGACGTAAGGTGCTGTCACGTGATGCTTGGCTTCACCTTTGGGATGGCCGTATCAATATATATGATTGAATGTCCAAGTATCCTTAATTGACTTTGGCGCCAGAAACTACATATAAGAATTCGATGTCATCTTGGCCGTAGCTGCACCGCTACACGGATTTGCGCCTTCGCGCTGAGACCTGGCGCTCTAAATTTTCTCCAAATTTTCAGACTTGGGCTGTCGTTGCTGGAATACTGCCAAGCTGTATATTCCACTTGGTCAACTCTAGTATGCCACGAAATCAAAATTATTATATATTGGTTGAAAAAAAGGTGACTGTCAAAGATATCTAATAATAGCGTTACTTTTTAAAATAATAAGAATTGTTTTAAAGAGGATATTCTAAATAGAATAATCATTTTAATTTATATTCATTATAAATTAATAGGAGACACTCGAATTCCAAAACGAGCCGAGCACAACCAAACAATTTGGATGCCGGCTCATATGGGAATTATATCGTGGAATGGTAGATGAGGGCATGCGGGGTCGTGGGGATTGCTTTTAAAAAGAAACCACGGAATGAAATGGCCATAAAGCTCATGAGAAATTAGAGAGAAAATGAAACTAATATTATAGAATAATGGGAGAATAAATCTAATCCTCTATGGGGAGATTGGGATGATATATAGGAGAATATATAGATTATATATGGCTGGGGGAGGGAAATTCGATATATGTATATATCTTGGGAAATTCATTCAAGATGATATAATTCTAAAGAAAAATAGAATGAGGTTGGAAGATTTCGAATATTTATGAAGATGATATATTGGAGGGATTATCCTTTCAGAGAATATTTTTTTATTATGATATATATAAAGAATGAATCTTGCTATGATTAAGATTTTGATATAATCTCAGATATTAGAATATCTTAATGATATAAGAAATATTTAATCTATTTTTTTTGATGAATAGATTTAAGACCAAGAATTTTAATATAGAATATTCATTATAAAAAAATTAGAAGATATTATTAAATAAGAAGGAATACTATATATAAGATTTTTTTATTCTATATCTAGGCATATTTATCGATAGAATCTGGAATTTTATTTATTTCATAATTATTTTTTTAATTTGAAATTAA
>CAJNDV010033071.1:0-19549 GCA_905221635.1 Symbiodinium sp. CCMP2456
GGTTTAGGGTTTAGGGGTGCTGTGGTTTAGGGTTTAGGGGTTTTGTGGTTTGGGCTTTAGGGTTTAGGGGTTTAGGGGTTTAGGGTTTAGGGGTTTTGGGTTTTGGGTCTAGGGGTCTAGGGGTTTAGGGTTTAGGGTTTTGTATTTCGTGGGGCTTATGAACTGATTGTTTGCGACTTTGTGCTGCGCTTTGAGTATCCCGTCTGAGGCTCCCTAAACCCTAAATCCTGTCCTAAACGTTAAACCTTACGTACACCCTACATCCTAAACGTCCTAAACCCTAAAAGCCGTAAACCCTCAGCCCTAAACCCTACACCCTATATAATATACAGGCCTCAATAACTACTAGAACAGGGTTTTGGGGTCTTTTCTAAGCCCCAAAACCTTATTCTAATTATTAAGGCCCCTATATTACCTCCTGAGGAATGCAGCCACCTTTCCGGGTCCAGAGCTGTTCGCCGAGACGTTGCATTGCTGCGTCGTGGTCGGGGGCCTGGCTTCCACCTGGCTTCGGGTTTAGGGGTTTAGGGTTTATGGTTTATGGCGGTGAGAGAGGTTCATAGTGTTCCTGCGGTTCCTTGCAAGGGTTTCTGTCAGGGCTCTATAAACCCTAAACCCTAAACCCCTAAACCTTTATAAGATTACTGGAGTTCAGGCTTTCAGGCGTTTGTGTGTTTGTTGGCTTTTGGGCTTCAAGCTTGGGGCCTGGAAGGCTTGTAGTAAGGCTTACTGTATACTATATATACAATATATACTATATATACTATGTATACTATATATATATATATATGTATTATATATATATATATATATAGTATAAAGGGTTAAGGTTCAGGTTTGTACCCCTAAAGCAGCTAGGATTTAGGGTTCAGGGGTGCTTCCTCCCCAAGGCTTGTAGCACCCACGAGTTTTGGAAGAGAAGATCGCACCACCACCTCAATCCCAAACCTGCTAGCACTAGACCCTAAGCTTTAAATCTTGAGCCCTGTGCCTTAATTCTTAATCGAAACCCTAAGCCCCTAAACCCTGAAACCCAAACTCTGCCAGAAAGCCTACGAACCTATTGAAAATGCGAGGAAAGCCAGGCAAAATCCATAGCACCTTTGTCAAGACATGTCAGACCCTATCACTTAAAAAGGCTTATACGAACCCTAAACCCTAAACAAAAAGCTTTTCAAACCCGAACAGAAAAGTCAAGGCTGGCGGACTTCGGCTCACAGTGGACGAGTTCGCAAAGATTTTGGGGTGGCCCGGCGAAAAGAGGAGAGCGAAGGACTCTATGATGAGGGCTTTGGTTTCGAGTATAGCGTTTAGGCATCAGGGCTTGCCATGAAGGTTGGACAAAATTTCAAGGTTGAGGGTTTTGGGTTTAGGGGTTTAGGGTTTAGGGTGGGGTTTGGAGTTTGGGGTTTGGGATTTAGGGTCGAAGCTTGAAGGCTGGGCTACGGCTTTGGGGGCTTCAGGTGTTTGAGCCCGTTGGGGTTTGAAGTTTCGGACGAAGATGTCAATGCCTTGGTGGCCGTGGTGTCTTCTATGGTTGCTTTAGGATACTCAGGGTTTCGATCGGGATGTTGAGGGGCTTGGGGTTTAGAGTGTAGAGCTTAGGCGAATAGGGTCCAAGCTTGCTTTCAGCAGGAAGTGATCCTGCATCCCATCATGTGGCGGTCGGAATAAGTAGTTCCGAGAAACAAACCTTCTGTGACTGTACTGCGGTAGGGTGTACCAAAAACCCTACTCGAACTGTCAAGGCCCCTAGGCTGTTTTCTTTCTGATCAATACAACTGCCCGAAACCCCCAAAATTAGCCGACATCTTATCATTGACACTGAACGCAAAGAGATGCCAACCTTCTTCAGGGGAGCCCTAAACCCCTACTATAGGAGCCTAAATAATTACCAATACTATTTAGTATACTATACCCCGAAACCCTATGCTGAGTATAAAGGCTTCTACATGAACCTTAAACCCAAACCACTAAACCCTAAACCCAAACCCTTGCACCCTAACCCTACAACCCTAACCCAGAAACCCCTAAACCCTAAACCCCTAAACCCCTAAACCCCTAAACCCTAAACCCGAAACCCTAAACCCTATAAACCCTAAATCCCTAACCCTAATCCCTAAAACCCCTAAACCCCTAAACCCCTAAACCCTATAAACCCTATAAACCCTAGCACCTTAAAGCCTAAACCCCTAAACCCTAAACCCTAAAACCCCTAAACCGAAGCTCTAAACCCTAAAAACCCTATAAACCCTAGCACCTTAAGCCGTAGACCCTAAACCCTAAACCCCATAAACCCCGAAACCCTAAACCCTATAAACCCTACCAGCCCTAACACCTTAAGCCGTAGACCCTAAACCCTAAACCCTATAAACCCCGAAACCCTAAACCCTAAAAACCCTATAAACCCTAGCACCTTAAGCCGTAGACCCTAAACCCTAAACCCTATAAACCCCATAAACGCCGAAACCCTAAACCCTATAAGCCCTACCAACCCTAACACCTTAAGCCGTAGACGCTAAACCCTAAACCCTAAACCCTAAACCCTAAACCCTAAAGCCTAAACCCTAAACCGACCCGGAGCAACCCAGAGGCTCCTGGTGTTCCGCGGGGCGCCGGTGCCGCAGATCCGGGCCTTTCTGAACGTCGCACTTCCCAAGGCGGGGTAGGGTTTAGGGTTTGGGGTTTGGGGTTTAGGGTTTAGGGTTTAGGGTTTAGGGGTAGGGTTTAGGGTTTAGGGGTTGGGGTTTAGGGTTTAGGGAGTTTAGGGGTAGGGTTTAGGGTTTAGGGCTGGGAGAGCTTTCGGTGTGACACCGAAAGCTCTCCCACCCCTAAACCCTAAATTTTGGGAGCCTTTTTTTCGATGTTTCTGCAGGATTTCGAGTGTAGAATTGTCGAGTTTTGGGTGGCGGACTCCGGGTGGTTCAGAGATTTGACCTTCGAACTTTGGGGAGATATCCATGTCGGGTCTGGGAACTCAGGGGTTTTGGTTTTGAGATGCCTTTTTAAGGGTTTTGCACGGGTGCTTAGGAGTCCCCAAATTAGGGTCCCTTTCAGGTCCCCAATTTCGTACGGCACCCGTATAAAATGGACCCCAAAAGAAAACCCTAGTTTAGAGAACTACCCATTTGAGGCTTAGGGTTTAGGGCTCCCTGCTCCGGCTCGCAGTTCAGGATTTTGTCTGTTTTGGGTGCGGGTGGCACAGGGTATTGGGGTTAAATAAGCGTGGTCTAGGAGCTGCGTGGTAAGAGTCGCTGGTGTGCTAGATTCTGATGTGGCTCTTGAGGAGCTATGCAGTCTCATGAGGCTTTCCGGGTTCTTTCAATCGTCAGTCACACTCAGGCTTTCTTGGGGGTAGTATAGGGGCCTAAATAATTGCCAATACTATTTTGGCGGCTCCTTGTTAAAATTATAGCATAATATACCCAAAACACTGTTCTAATTCGTAAGCCCCCTATATTATACAAGTTCTGGGCTTACATATATAGTGCTCTACATAGGCAAGAATGTGAAGCTCCTGTTCTCTAAATGGGCCCAAGATCTGCCGTTCCGGGGCAGCGTGAGGGTTTTGCATCTTCACAGTAGCTCTATCATCCCATTCAACAACTTAGGGTGTGGAGGGTTTGAGGGCTTTCGGTCTTCCGCACTGCATTGAGTTAGCGAGGAATGCACAAGGTGAAAGCCATAAAGCACATCTGCATCCGCTAGGACCTCGACTTGTATCGGGCTCTCCGAAATGGGTAGTTCTCTAGATTAGGGTCCCTTTTGGGATCTTTTTTATAAGGGTGCCGTACTATATTGGAGACCCAAAAGGGACCCGAATTCATAGAACTAACCAAATACCAGGTTCAATCCTTTGCAAAAGAGCGTGCGATGTGTAACCTGGCACTCCTTTCTTCAGGTAGCTGGAGCGCTGGGGGTGATTATCCCAAACCCTGAAGGCACGAGTCCTAGAAAGTCGCTCGCTCATTCCTGAAGCCAAAAACCGGGACGAGGCTGCCAACCCTGTTCCGGTGATACCGGCTGGACTCACTGACGCTGAGGCAGGGGGAAGTTCGAATTAGGGGTAACAAGTGCAGGAGCATTGTCATGGAAGCCTGTGTCGGGACGTCCGCCTCATACCATGCATGCAGTTCTACATGTTGGGTTTAGGGTTTAGGGTTTCCGGTTGCATGTTGGTGGTGGTCCAGGATATTTGGGGTCTTCGTGTCGCATCAGATACTGGAGTCACTGGCACTGAACCCTGCTCAGGGGTGCTCTGGCGAGGTGTGCTTGCTCTTGTTGTCTCAGTGTAAGGCATGATGGGAGACCCCATGGGAGACCACTGACCCTGACCCTACAGCCCCCTAAACCCTAAACCCTAAACCCTAACCTTAGTCCTAGACATTGAAAGGCAATGGTTGAAAAGAGGAGTTTACGGGAGAGCCAAAGGGCTTTGGGATTTGGCTGCTCGGAGGTCCATGGTTTTGGGGCTTCAAAGGGTTTAGGGTTTAGGGTTTAGGGCTTAGGGTTTAGGGTTTAGGGTTTAGGGTGTAGAGTTTAGGGATTCGGAGATTTCGACGGCTGCACTACATTGTTTTGTCGGGGGCCTTATTGTGGTTTGTGGTTTTAGTAGACTAAACTTCAAGAGCCGCTTCTACTTGTCAATGCCCTACATTAAGAACCCAAAACCTACTTTTTTGTAGGGCCCCTATAAATCCCATATTAGGGTTTATAATAAGAACCTACAAAAAACTGGGTTTTGGGTTCTTAAGGTACATTATGGCTTTGGGGTTTTTGGGCGCTCCTGAGGCAGACCAGATGTTTCGCGACGAGCGGGAGTGCGTGGTGGAGGCACCCGACAAAGCTATGGGCTTTGGGGTTTTGGGGGAGGGGGGACCCCCTAAACTCCGAAATCCTAAAACCCTAACCTCCAAAACCCTAAAAGCCTAAACCCTAAACCTGAACACCCTAGACCCTAAACCCTAAACCGAGTGAGCTCACAGGAAAGTCGTATGTCGTATGTGCCCTAAGTGAGAGATTCTTTTCAGTGCTTCCTCCGCAGGGACGACAGTAGGATCTCGGCCCCTGCAGAGTTTTGGGGGACCTAGAAACCCTGAAAAACCTCATGGAACCTGTTGTAGAACCCTTAGAGGAACCCCTAACCCCTACACCCTAAACCCGAACCCTGTTTAGGAATCCCTTTTAGGAATCCCTCAAAGGATCCCGCTCTGAAACCCCGAATCTTAAGCCCGCAGCTGGGTTCCCTTCTGTGATTCAGGACGACTCGGTCTTACTGTCGGAGGACGAGGATGGGACGTGTAGGGTTTAGGGGTCTAGTTTTGGGTGTTTAGGGGTTTAGGTTTGGGGGTTTAGGGGTTTAGTTTTGGGGGGCTTAGGGGTTGAATTTTGGGCGGCTTAGGGGTTGAATTTTGGGGGCTTAGGGGTTCAGGGTTTGGGGGTTTAGGGTTGCGGGTTTAGGTTGCCACTTTGCCACAAAACGGCCCTGAAGGCTTCTGCTAGCTTTTTAGGGTTTAGGGTTTAGGGTTTAGGGCTTAGCACGAGAGGTCCAGAGGCGAGCATGTCGGGTTCGGCGTGTTCCGGATCTGCGAGCCGACAGTTTTCATGGAGTTTAGGGTTTAGGGTTTAGGGTTTAGGGGAGTTCGGATTCTGGGATTCGGAACACTCTGGGGTTCGGAGGATTCGGAGTGCTCATAGTATCCATGCGTCTGGACTAGGACTTGCCCTCAAGCATCCGAGAACGTAAAGGTCGACACCTTGGAACCTTCGAAGGTAAAGAAGGTTTTCAGTGAACGGCAGCGGCCACCGTCAAAACCCTCAGACTCGCGCTTTGAAGCTGTGGTTGGGACAAGGGAATCGAAGGCGTTGTGGCGAAGTTATGGCGTCCATGTCCTCCAAGCACGTTTGAGACCTCACCCAGTTTCGACTGTTGGGTCCCAGAAACTGACGTCAACAAGTCAAGCATGAGAGGATGCCTGGGCCTAGGTGTTCGTTTCTCACGGAACTTAGCGTGCTGAAGTGAAGTTTCAGCATGCTGACATGATGCCTCGGGCACCTCTACTGCAGATTATGCTGACACGCCGACCGAACGGAAGTCAAAACGACCTGGCTCGGGTTTCAGATCAGAAGAACGATCCCGATCCTTGAACTAAACCCCATAGCTTGGAACAGACAAGAAACAACTCATCCGCGTGGCTCGGGTGAGACAGGACGACGAAGATCGTGCAGGTCCCCCTCCTTCCTCCTTAGTTCTGCAGAGATGCCGGGTGCTCAGAAGGAATTGCTGTGCCAGGTTGGGGGCTTTGGGATGTAGATTTGAGGGTCTGCATATGTTTGGGACATTTTCAGGTGGGTAGTTACCGTTATAGGAGCCTTATAGAAGGTCTATATACCTTATAGAAGCCTTATAGAAGCCCTATATACCCCAAACTCCCCACCTGTAGTTTCCTTGAAATAGGCGAAAGGGAAATCTGGTCCAGCGGGTTGGGATGCTTCAGATCTCTGGGACGTCCCCACTCACGTCGCCAAAGAATGCGTTCGCCCTTAGGGCTTCGAGTGAAAGCGTGCAGACACCATAGTAGAATGATTGAACTTGTCCCAAACCCGGTAGAGGTGTTGAACCCCCTCATTGCAGTGCCTGAATCCCGAAGCCAGGAAGGACGTTCAGCAATAGTTTGGGGGCTCAGATCCGGTCAACGGTTTGGGAATTGGAGCCCTGGAGCCCTGAATCCTGATTCCTGCTCTCCGAGACCTCCCGAATCCTGCACACTAGAGCCTGAAGCCCTCACCCTCTGCGCTTCTGCCTTCGGAATGCTAAGCCCTAAACCTCAAGCGCGATCGCTCACCTCATGGGGTTCTTCAGGAAGCTTAGGTGGACTGAAAAAGGAGCGCTTAACAAAAAAACCTTAAACCCTTCCTTGCACGGCCCTCGACCACACCTCCCCTCAAATGACAGAGATCCCAACTCCCCTCAAAGCCGGAGCCTTAGCTATTGTAAGGCCTCGTTATTTGAAGTGTATATTCAGGATATCAAAAGCTGTTATTATGATTTAGAGCTAGGATTTAAAGGAATACATATATATATATATATATACATATATATATATATATATATATATGGCTCAGTGACAGGGTACCGGCGGGCTCTCTGAGCTGTTGAACCCTGTTTGTTCGGTGGCAGAGGGTGGCTTGCTAAGAACCCGAAACCCTAAACCCCAAACCCCTAACCCTAAACCCTAAACCCTAAAACCCTAAACCCTTAACCCTAAACCCTAAATCCTAACTAAACCCTAAATCCTAAACCCTTAACCCTAAATCCTAAACCCTAAACCCTAAACCGTAAGGTCGCTACAAGCCCGAGTTGAATGGACGGCGCGATCCTGGGCTCTCACAGGGTTGAGATTCCAAGCTTGAGGGGTTTGATAATTAGAGTAGGGTTCCTTTAAAGAGATCCTTAAAGGGTTCTATAAGGGATCTATAGTAGGGTTCTATAAGGGATCTATAGTAGGGTTCTTTCTGTATTAGGGGCCTTAATAAGAATCGGGTTTTGGGGGCAGGTTATACTCTATTTCTAAAAATGGAGCCCCCCAAAACCCTATTCTAACTATGAAGGCCCCTACATCACGGCTTATGGGCTTTGGGTTTGATCTTGCGGGTCAGGGCATCGGGGGGGCAGACTTGGTTCTAGGAGCCTCAAGCAGCTCACATTCCTGTCATCTTCGGGTTCAGGGTTTAGGGTTTAGGGTTTATAGGGGTTTAGTTTAGGGTTGGGGTTTAGGGTTTAGGGTTCGGTACGTATTGGAATCTCTGGTGATTTGTCATTGGCTGGTTTATAGCTCTTTGGGATCTCGAAAACTTGCTGTTGCTTCCTGTTGCCTCTGCAGGCTGCGACGTTAATGAGGGACAGCATACTTGTTGTTATTGTGTGCACCCATAGGCCCCATAGTAGTTCCTTTTTGGGGCTCATATTTAGAATCCTATAAGCCTATAAGGAAATCCCAAAAAGGAACTACTATGGAGCCTATGGGTACGGCAAGTATCATTTTGCTTCAGGGCGGTTCTTGTCATCATGCCCGAAATCGCACACTTCATACAGGGTATGATAGGGTCCGGGTGCTAGCGCTATTGATTCGAGAGATCTGGGTGGCACGACAGGTCATTACCTACTTGAAGGTACATAAACAATGATGTATAGTACCTGATACAAAAAGGCTTAATCCGAATCGCACCCAGAGTCCCCAGGGCATGCTTAAAGCTATTGAACATCCCAACCCGCCAGCCTCAGAGACTGCGTGGGCTTTTCAGGAGCTGAAGATAAACGGCTCAGGGTTGCTACGTTTAGGGCTTGGCAGCTCATCTTGTTTCCGTTGTTTCGCAACTGCTGTTCTTACTCTTGCATGCGCACGCTCTTTGCTCTTAGTGGCTTTTGGAACCATGCTGCTAGTACTGGTTTTGTCATGTGCTACAATCCCCGACATAGTTACTTAGCTGCTGGCTTAAGGTTTGAGGTTTCCTCGCTACCGAGTCATTTCGTAGCTGGTAGCTGGGGCGGGAATTTCTCCATGACTACAGTTCGAAAGTAGTAAAACGTCTTTGACAAGGCAACACTTTCTAGCTTCGCGCAGAGGCCTAAACCCTAAACCCTAGACTGCCCTTGATTCCGATGTGTAAGTTTCAGGCCTTCGTTTCTAGTCCGAACAGATCCTTCTGGGCTTCTCTCTCTTTTAGGGTTTAGGGTTTAGGGGTTTAGGGTTTAGGGTTTAGGGAACTACCGGATTTGGCTTTGCAGGGCTTCAGAAGGGCTGAGGCACTTAGTTTCAGGTTCGGACAACGGGATCTAGAGGGAATATTCTGGTTTCCTGATGAAGCTTATGACTAGAACCCTTTCACAAGAACTCTCTTGGTGCAGCCGTCCTTTTTTAACCGCCTTTCTTTGAATGAACCTTGCAGATTGAACGTCGTCGACTGGGTTTCGGGCGTACATTGAGAGCCCAGTTACAGCAAAGCGATTACTTGGAGAAATCGCGGCATTAACTAGCTTGGTTTGCTTAAAAAATTAGTGCAGAGTCCTCAACTTTAGAAGGGGTGGCCTTGAGGATCGTAGTTAGGGTTTAGGGTTTAGGGTTTAGGGTTTAGGGTTTAGGGTTTCGGATCGTAGTTACAGTTATGGGATGATTTTCGGCAGGTATGTCCTTAGCTTGGAACTGTCTGCCCCGGGAAGACCTGTTGCTCAGCCGCAGCTACAGGGGAGGAGTTCCGTTTCAGTAGGCCCAAGTCAACCCCTACACGGCTTTTCTGTCTGGTGCTTAGTAGGGAATGGGGGAATGGATCCCTATGATAGTCCCTTAAGGTTTCTTATACCAGTCCCTATAGCCCATTCCCCCATTCCCTACTAAGCACCAGACAGTTTTGGGTGTAGGGTTCAGCCGCAGCCCCCAACGATCTACCCCCTTTCAAGGATGTATATCACGAACTCAGGCTCCGCCTAGAACTGTAGGTTGTCAGGGCCGCAGGCATCTCTGGTTTGGGATTGTACCACCCAACAAGGCTCCCGACCAGGTGTCTGTATATGGGCCGAAATATTTTGGCAAGATTCTCCCCTATATAGTCCCGATTATATTCATAGTCTACTACCCTCCAAAACTGACTTTTTCGGATCTCGGATTATGGCGTCAAAGTTCCTCAGCCCATATAAGCCCCACAAGGATCCTCTGCTTGCTTAGCAAGAACACGGGGTTTTGGGTAAATCTGAGATCGAGCTCGCGGTTCCAGGAGCTTTTTTGGTCGGTGTTTGAAGGGAGTTGTTTGTTTTAGAAATGCTAAACCTAAAACCCTAAACTCAAAACCCTAAACCCTGAACCCTAACCCCTGAATCCCTGAAGCAGGTTATAGCTTTAGGGCTTCATTAGGGTTTAGAGCGGTCGGGGTTTGAAGAGTTTGGGGGGGCTCGAGGCTTCCGGAGTGTAGGGACGCCAGGAAGGGACCCGGAGACTTAGACGAGTGTTTGGGGTCATAGTAATGGGGTTTAGGGATTAGGGTTTAGGGATTAGGGTTTTGGGATTAGGGTTCAGGGTTTAGGGTTTAGGGTCTAGGGTTTCCGTTTAGGTTGATCATATGAGGGAACCCCAGGGTATTATAAGTTTTTCAGGCCCCCACTAGGGAACTCGAGTATCATGCCAGGACGACGAAGACAGAGCGCTGGAAAGCCCGACCCAACTGTCTTCAACCCTAAGCCATGAAATGCTTTAACTCTTCGGTGTTGCTTCAGACTAAGGTCTGAGGTATGTTATACGAATATTTTCAAAAACACGTCGAATATCGCATTTAACAAGTTCCACTACATCTGGGTTCCTCAAGCTTATCAAGACCTCCTAAACCCAGTTTCTCACAGACCACTCGCAAGCCCCCTATCAGGTACACCCGAGGCTGCTCGGGAAGTCGTTCAACACCCTAAACCCCAAACTTAAGCGGTTCACTGTTTGGGAGTTTCCTTAACGTGCTGAAGACATTGACCCCCGAAGCCTTAGACCTAAAACCCCTGCAGAAACCAAGGCTGCGGCAGTGGAATGACACTTCAGGGATTATGATTTAGCAGGATACAGAAAGGCCTTAATAACAAGAATAGGGTTTGGGGGTATACTATGCCATCATCATAAGAAGGAACCTCCAAAACCCTATTCCAATAATAAAGGCCCCTACATTACGTGTGGGTTTTACTTCTGGCATCAGGCATGAAGTTTTCATTGCTTATGATGCTAACAAGGGAGCCCTGTGTTAGACAGTCCCTAAGACAGTCATTAGATGTGTAAACCCATCCCGGGCCGAATACACGGCACCTGCCGGGTGATTCACAAGCCTGAGCCCCAAAATCCAAGCCAATCGACCAAGATTCTGCGGCACCGCTGTAGGGTTTAGGGTTTAGGGTTTAGGGCTGCCCGGAAAGATTGGCTAAACCCTAAACCCTGAATACGGCCACACCTTTGGGGCTGCGGTATGTTCCCAACCCCCCCCCCCCCAAAAAAAAAAATCACTATATATATATATATATAGCATAAATGAATGACAATGTAAATATATATATATATATGTAGTTTCACTCCAAGACTGCACCGCTGAATAGATAAGAACCTGATTTGGCAAGTCCGAGTGGAGAGCAAGAACCCCCCGACCCGCCCTCAACCCGACACTGTTCTAAGCCCCTAAGCCAGAAACCCGGCGCTTCAATCTGCCTGCGATCCTAAACTACATTAGGGTTTAGGGTTTAGGGTTTAGGGTTTAGGGTTTAGGGTTTAGGGCAGTTGTTATCAGCCTATGTGAAATTCTGCACCCACCAAGATCCCACGAAAGAGGGTCGAACAGCTAACACCCAAGCATCCCTAAACCCTCTATCTATCCACCCATCTATCCATCTATCCATCTATCCATGTATCTCTATCTATCTCTATCTACCTACCTATCTATCTATCCATCTGCATCTCTCTCTCTCTCTCTCTAAACCCTAAACCGTAAACCCTAAACCCTAAACCCCTAAACCCTAAACCCCTAAACCCCTGAACCAGAAAGATAGCCAGCCACTTCCTCAGGATCTGCAGCCGCGGCATCTTCGGACTCAGAGGCTCGAAGGTTGCTGGCACTCCGGCGACTATGGCTCCGGAGGCGCCCCAAAGGGAGGGGTTTTTGGGGCCGTTTAGGATTTAGGGTTTAGGGTTTAGGGCTTAGTGCATTGCAGTCCCTGCTCAAAAAAGGGTTTAGGGTTTTAGGGTTGCGTTTTCTTCTCTTCTGGGGAGTTCTCTGGCTGATCTGCCGGGTGTTTTATTTTGGCGGTCTCGTGGTCTTCTGGTGGTTGTGGTCGTCCTGGTCGTTTTGGTCGTCCTAACGTAGGAACCTTTTTAAGAAACCCTGGCCCTATAACCCCAACATATTAGGACTCCTACAGTGAACCCCCCGGGTTTCCTAATCAGGCTCCTAACTTGCGGGCCTTGATGATCACCTACACTATTTTCGGGGTTTTTGAATATAGCCATACCATAAAGTACACCAAAACCCTATCCGAATTATTCCAGGCCCCTGCACTTTATTAGTCGTAGTGGTCGCTCCAACCCCCTGCCACTCTCGCGGACCGGGGTGCACGCGCGCGTTGCGCGCGGTGTTCTCGTGGTACATGTGCGAGATTGCTCTTTCTGTTGGGGATCGTAGCTTGCCAGAAGATGGTTCGGGTTTAGGGTTTAGGGTTTCTCGAGGGGTCTTATAAGTTTGGATCCCTTTAAGACTTGAGGCTCTTGAGGGTTCTCTCTATTAATTTGTGTTCAGTTTAGGGGTTCTATAGAAAAAATCAAGGTTACGACGACGACTTTAATGGGCATCGGCCATGGGGTTTTGGGTTTCAGGGTGTGTACCAGGCCTTGGGATTTATCTCTATTGCGGCTAGATGTCAATGTTTTGGATTTATATGGGTCGAGCTTTTGGCTTACAGGGCCTGCAGGGTTTTCGAGGTTTAGTATTATTATGATTATTATTGTTATTATTATTATTATTGTTATTGTTATTGTTGTTATTATTATTGTTATTATTATTATTATTATTATTATTATTGTTTTTATCACAATTATTAAACCCCAAATGCGCTCATGTGTGAGTTGGGGTTCGGAGATGAAGGGCTCCAGGGTTTAAGGCCTTTTTGTTTGTTTTTGGTTGTGTTGCTGGGCTGGGGATTGGGACTCGGGATTCTAGGGTCTTACAGTACGGTTGCACTCAGATTTTGGGGCTTTCAGGCTTTAGCGTTATGTGTTGGCCAACTAGGATTTGGTGTTTAAGGCTTTAGGGGCTTTAGGCTTCCATAGGTTAGGGGGTTTTTGGGCTTATAAGGGCAGGGGTGCGGGGCAATGCGGGGTTCGTCTTTTATGGCTTAAGGTTTAGATCTGAAATACGAGTAAAAAACTCGAACCTCAGACCCTGAAATTCAACACTCCTAAACCCAAAACCCCGTAGTGTAGAAACCTGAACAATTACCACCATGATTCCTCAGGGCTGCCTGTTCCAATTTTTGTTACGGCATACCCTAAAGCCTTGTTCTGATAAATAAGGTGCCTCTACTATTATTATTATTATTATTATTATTATTCATGAGACTCGAGCCACCCTCACACTCTAACGCGTAAGGCCCCACACCCGAAACCGCAAGTCACATCTCGACGCCCCAAATACCGTGTGCCTAGTATATGCCCAAAAGCCCCGTTTCCTGGATCCAATTACATTATAATATATAAAAGTGATGAATACTATTGCTACTAGTTACGATTATTATAGCTGTTTGCTATGCTTACTATGTCTACTACAAAAACGTTGCAAGAGGTCTGGTCCGGAAGCTGTGGCCCAAAAAGCGACGTTTGGAGCATGGGTTGTGCTGCTCGTCGCTTTTTCTGGGTTTCTGGGGCAGTAGGACATAGGGGTACAGGGGGTTACTTGGGGTTTTAGAGGCATGAGGGCTTTCAGGGGTTTATCGTCTCGTACGGATTTGGGGGCGTTGGAGTTTTCGGATTCATGGGGTGTGCAGGTGCAGGGGTTCAAGGTTTATGGGTGGGTTTGGGTGTCAGGACTTAAACTTGCGGAGCTTTGGGGTTTGGGCTTTTGGGTTCCAAAGGAGGCTCTTGATTGATGGGCCCGTTGCTATATGGTAGGACGTTGATCGCTGCGTGTTCGGAAGGGCGATAGAAAAGATGCCTTCCATCTTGTCTAGTTGTTTCACACCCGTGCAATGCAATACAGGTCTTGGCTTTTTCTTGTCCGTTGCAGGGACATGAATACCCGATAGGATTGCTCGTAATGTTACATTGTGCCTGCAAACTAGAAGTTTTATGTTTATCCAAATGCTTGACGGTCTTGCAATCTTGCTCAGGCAGGGGGGGCAAGATTGCCAAGTAATCTTGGTCATCCTGCCCCTGCCCCATTTGCCTGTCGACTAGTTACATTTTGGAGACCAAGATTGCAAGAGTGCTTGCAATCTTGCCCCCCCCCCCCCCGCCTGCTCCACTTGCTCGCCGACTTGTTTTTGGAGACGAGGATTGCAAGATTGCTTGGCAATCTTGGTCGCAACCCTTAAAAGGTAAACTAGTCGGCGAGAGCAAGATTGCAAGATTGCGTGGCAATCTTGGCCAAAGAACAGTTCTAGTTTCGGCACACTGTAATGTTAGCAGTTGCTGTAGTAAGCAACAAAGAACTTTGGCATCACCTCGGAATCCAGACTTCAGTAGGGCATCACCCAAAGCACGACGAGGTCATGTTCGAGATGTTCACCAACAAGCTCCCCTTCGAAGTACGGGGAAATGTTGAGGGTGCTGCAAAGCAGCAAGCCAAGTGGGTGGAACTCCATAGCAAAGGCCCGACACCTGTCTGCACACGTTTTTTTTTCTGAAATTAACGCTAAGACACGATCTCACTGTTCAGGATCCAGTTTTGGGTCCCTTACCGAGAGCCCCACAAGGAAACAATTGTTCGCCTTGCAAAGGTGTGCGACTACATAGCAACGACAAGAATGGCCATGGCGATGTCAAGTGTTATGGTAATTAGGTAAGTTTCTTCCTATCAGTCAAGAACTGAGTCAGGCATAGTCCGACCCAAGCATCTCGAGCGCTGATGCTTGGAGCGGACGGCTCCCGCCTGTAGTGTCTCTAGTTAAACTGGCAACAGTGCTAGTCCTGGAGTTGAGGTGATGATGAAGCAGAAAACAGCGATGACAATGACCACCATTCTCATCTACAACCCCTAAACCCTACACCCTGACGCGTCCCGGAACTGAGGAATTGGGATCTTCTCAGATGTAGCGCAGAAGCAAAGACTGTGTGCAAGATGCTGCTGACTTTCCGAGAAAGTGCTCGGCCCTCTGCACAGGACACATAATTTTCAATTCTATGAAATATAGAATATTTTTATTCTATATTATTTGTAAACAGAGAGAACTAAAATTTTCATGGTTCAATTATTGTGACTACCTGTAGTCTCCATTGTAGTTCATTTTTTGGTTTAACCAATTATATATTAAGGATTTTCTAAGGTATCCCCAAAAAGGAACTACAATGGAGACTATAGGTACTATTTTTTTCCTGGAGTGATAGTTCTAACGAGTTCGGCGGTGGTCTTGATTCATAGAGCAGCTGCCACATCAGGAGTCTTTGCTGGGCAGGTGCCGGTAGCGAAGTTTCTACTCCTGCTGTCATTTGGAGCTGAGGTTTCTTGGGATTTCGGAGTTGCCGGCCGAAAGCCCTACATCCTGAACCCCTGAAAAAATTGCTAGTATCGTTATTATTACAGAAAGCGTCGCCCTCAGGGCCCATTTTGTCGCATTCCCTATCATTGTTGTCATTGCTATGATTATTCTTACTTTTCTTGCGACTAGCATTCTGGTTATTAATACGAACATTGTGATTAGTATTAATATGTTCTTCAAAACATAAGGCCCCTTGCCTAGTCAGTCCCCTGACTTGGCCAGTTTGTGGCTTCACTCAGCCGATTCATCGACCCATGCCTCGCTGTCCGTTGTGATCGCCGAGACCCTAAACCCCAAGCCCTTAAACCTTAAACCCAAAGCCCTTAAACACGAACCCTGAAACCTTAAACCCCAAACCCTTAAACCCTAAGCCCTAAGCCCTTAAACCCTAACCCTGAAAATCTTAAACCCCAAACCCTTAAACCCTAAGCCCTAAGCCTTTAAACCCTAACCCTGAAAAACCCTTAAACCCTAATCCTGAAACCTTAAACCCCAAACCATTAAACCCTAAACACCAAACCTTTGCATGTAAGACCCACCTCGGAGCTGCCTGCTACAGCCTGTTTCAGACGCCTTCCAAAGCTTGCTCGTAGGGGCCGAAAATAATGTACCAGAACCCACTTAGAGCCCTAAGACTACAGAATCACCTGCTCCTTCAAAACACCCTAGACACAATTCTCCCACCCAGCCCCCCAGGCCGTGAAGCCAATGTCCCAAACGCAGGAGTGTCTTCAGAACCACTGGTTGAAGGTACCTGAGGCCGAGGAGCTGACTCAGTCCCTTTGACTTCGGTTTTCTTTGGTCCAAGGGGTTTGAAGTCTACTTTTTCAGGGTTTGGGGTAGGGGCTTACGGCTTTAAGGGTGTTAGGGGCTGCTGTAAGGCTTAAGTCTTAAGGGTTGCTATTAGGGCTACTGCACGGAAAGGTGAGCCGTGGAGGGTGAATTTGGACCGAGACAGTTTGTTCAAAAGGTTTAGCTGTTCCACAAGACGTGCAGGAGAGTGTTGGGCTACATTGGCCTTTGCACTTAGACTCTCGTGTGTGTGTATCATACCAAGACATAGGATTATGTGTATGTATGTATGTCTGACTCTTTATGTACGTAGGTATGTAAGGTATGTATGTATGTATGTATGTATGTATGTATGTATGTATGTATGTATGTATGCATGTATGTATGCATTCATGAAGGTCTTGACAAGGAGTTACTTTCCGGGTTTCTGCGAAGGTTTTCAATTCCAAATTGTTCACAGACGCCACAAACCTAGACTCGAAACCCTGGCCTAACCTCACACTGCTCTTAGTCTTTCGACCTGTTCGAGCCCAAAGCCCTAAATTTTACCGAAACCGCTCACTTCCAACCAAGAATCTCGGGACCAAGGCAAGAGATGGAAAAGCTGTGCTCTGCGGTTCTCACATGGCGGGATCGATCCGCATGCCAAAGAGCCTTCTGCTTGAAGGCAGGTAAGGGCAACAAAAATACACATATTGTCCTTTTAGGCACCTTGCAGAACTGCGCTCCCCACTTCTATTGCGCTCTTTTCAGTTCCCCAGCATCACTGAAGCAGACATACCCCGACACAAGGATGGCATGGAGCGTTGCTGGCATGTGGTAAGAACATGAGCCTGCAAGCAGCACATAGCGTCACGCAAGGGTACGTTCCAACTTATCACCAAAGGGCAGTATTTCTGCGTAGCTGTCTCCGGATCTCGCAAGCTTCCAACCGTCAACTCGGCTATCCCAAAATTCGAACGGTAAGTGGGCTTCTCCAGTTTTGGCAGGTGGCAGCGAACTGTACCTGCATTGACAAATTTGCGAAAATTTTCGTCAAGTTCGATACGGACCACAGTGGCATTCTGGATACCCCAGAGATGGTCTCAGCGTGACTTTGCAAGCACTGCTACTGCTACTAATACTAATACTAATATATTAGTCTGAATGGTAATAGTAAGATTAATACTAGTAGCAATATTACCATTAATAAGAATAGTGTTAGGAGTTTCGAGGGCTTGTTATGTGCCATTCGTGTTCTTGCGGCTGGGCTGCAACCCTGGTGTCACCCTAAACCCTGAAGCCAGTTGGTGTGGGACACAGAGACCTCGTCTGGCCGAGTCCGAGTTGCGAGATCGTTAAACCGGAAACCCCTAAACCCTAAACCCCAAGTCCATCTTCAACCCCTCCTCCAGAAATTCTACCACGAAGCCTTGAACTCTCTACCCCCAAAGGAAAGCCCCCAGACCCCTCTGACCCTACCATGAGGCTGATGTCGGTGGGGATATCGAAGGATTTGGCCAAGAAAACCGCCAAGGCTCTAGCGACTTGGCTCTGAGTATGCTTTGTGCTGGACTCGGTGATTCGGGTATAGGTTTTAGGTGTGGGACATTCTGTGCCTCCGGGCTTCAGACTTTAGTCGATTCAGAGGGTGAAGTTTGGCGCCGTTCGAACTTAGGGTCACCCACTTTCTGTCAACTGAGGACGTCAATGGCGATAATTCGTGTGAGTACCTCGAGTTCACGGCCGCATGCCTCTTGTCGATGGAGGAAGAGTTTGACGAGCTGCTTCGGCAAGAATTCCGGATCCTGGATGCCAAGCGATCAGGAGACCCCTGTGCAGGTTACGGTTGAGGTTTGCTCTTCTATCGGCGTTTCGATGCTGTGCAAGGTGGGGGTGTGGGTCAGTATGAGTGGAAGCGGCTTCCTGGATTTCCAGAGATCCGGATCCTTGAACTCCAAAAGCCACTATTTTGATGTACACATAGGTACACGTATTCATACACGTAGACATCCCGAGAGAGAGAGAGAGAGAGAGATAGAGAGGGAGCGAAAGAAAGAGAGAGGGAGAGGGAGACGGCGAGAGAGATTGTTTGTATGTATTTGCGTATGTGTGTGTGTGTGTAGATTTTAACCCACCAAGCTACGCCCAGCATTTGAAGCCTTCGTTGCTGGTAGTCAGGTACCTGACGCAGAAGTGCTGGGAAGCCTTTTGTCTGTCCCAGACTCCCAACCACAAGACCTCAATCCCTGCAACCCGGCAAACCTTCAAACCTTTTTTTAGGGCTGGTGTGACACTTTGCCGCGATTCCCACACTTATACCCTACACCCCTACACCCTACACCCCTGAACTCCCTAAACCCGTAGACAGCACAGTGAGCCAGTGTTTCTTTTGTCCCTGGTACTGTTGCTCACAAGGCGCTTATACATTAGGACAATATTCCAGCACAGTGATGCACCTTGCAGGAAATCTGTCTCCCAAAGAGATGGAGCCGCTGATGATGGAGCTCAAAGCTCTGGCGGCATCCCGCGGCTTCACCATTGAGGCCTCTTGTCTTCTACAGCGTCTTCTAGGGCTCTAGCTCTAGATTTTCAGGCTTCAAGTCCAGAAAGCCTTGATCGTTGAAGGAGGGCATTACCCGGGAGTTTCCATCAATAGCGAGGTTTCTGGAGCCTCGAGTGGCTGGTTTTTTGTTTCAAGGCTTTGGGTGGTTTTGGGATGTCTGGGACAGGAGCTGATGAAGTAGTGGGTTGAAGCTGGATTTGCCCAATGGCGCGCATGGCACTTAGCCGCTGACAACGATGAAAGCATAAACCAAAGCACTGCAGATTTCCGGCAGCTTCTCGTCCAGTTCCGAACCACCTCGCCACAACATGCCCTGTCCAACAAGAGCCTTATGGTCTGCAGGGAAGTAGCAGGGCATGTAGGGCTCTGCAAGGATTCTCTACTGTAAAGGTTCTCTCGGGTTCCGAAAGGGTTTTATCAGGATCTCAGGCTTAGGGACTAAACCCTAAACCCTAAACTGTTCTCTTGCGATGCCTAGGAGATTGATGCCGACGGGGACGGCCAGGTCGATTTTCACGAGTTCTGCTCCTACTTTGGCAGACCGAATGTTTCATACTCCAGGGCGTTGCCAAGGAAGGATGGGCCGAATGGGCTCTCCAGAATGCCCATGAAACAGCATGTGCGGATCATGGGTGGCCAGGGCAAGAGCATTGAGACCAGCATGGAGGCAATTCGCAAGAGCATGCCAGCCGGCAAGAACGATGCCGCTCCCATCAAGAAGGGAGAGATTGAGCCTACTGGTGATGAATCTATCGGAAAGAAGGCGCAATCGGCACCTGAGCTGCCAGAGGCGAAGAAGATGCCAGTGCAGGAAACAGAGAAGAGCAAGAAAAAGGCCGCCCCGACGACCAAGAAGATCCTTGGCAGCTGATCTTTGTTTCGTGCCAGGATTAAGGTAGGAGCCTTAATAATTAGAATAGGGTCCCTTATTCCCCAACAGCGGATACGCT
>CAJNDV010033071.1:24666-37044 GCA_905221635.1 Symbiodinium sp. CCMP2456
GACCTATCTGTTTACACACACAGAACACACACACACATATATATATATATATGTGTACATACACATATTTACTTACGTATCTTTATTTCTGTCCATGTGTTCATTTAAGCATAGGTTATGCGTATACACACATACCTAGACATGTCTGTTAATTGGCACAGAGTCGCTTTAAGGTTTCGGAGTCTTAAAAGAGATGGGCCATGAGTCGCCTACATACGGCACCAGGCGGCAAGCGTGTAGTTACGGGAAGCACGTGGACGGTGGTTCTGGTGACTACATGCAGGCACCTTTCAGCTGCACCCTCAACGGAAGCCTAAAGACTCCGCCCGCATCCGCCCTGCTTCTGTCGTGGCTCACGTACTCGGCCTAATGTGGTGGTTGTGAAATTATTGTTAGGAACCGCTCGAAAATGCTACCGCAGGAACCAATGAACTAGCAAAGCCTACGCTTTCTGAGCCCCTCGCCCCTACCTAAACTAAGAGCCCGAAAGCCTCTATGCTCGGCATAAGATGCCGAATATAATCTAGGGCTTTAGAAATCAGAATAGCCTTTGGGACTTGTTCAGTCTTCTATATGAAAGTCTGCTGTGTCTTCTACATGAAAGTCTTCTGCAAAGTCTTCTGCAAGTGCGCAGGACGGCACCACGGTGCGAATCTCCATGAGCGACTCCTCCTTGCAGGAGCAGATTCCGCCTCCGTGCGGGTGCCTGTACCTTCGGCTGAGATACGACTTCCGTCGAATTTAGGGTTTAATATTGGCTTTCTTGTTCTGATGATTTGTTGGCCGCAAGTGCAGCCTTTCAGTCAGGCTTGACATTTCGAAGGCCTGGCAGAGAAAGACAAAGAGAGGATTAGGAAAGACCCTAAAGCCTAAACCCCGCACCCCGCAAATGACAAGCTGGTTGATTGTCTTCTCCTCTGCTGGGGTCGTAAACCTAAGCACCCCTCTTCCGTTCACTCTGCACGAAAACGGTGCGCGACAGCGCAGGGGGGGGGGGGGGGGGGGGGAGAGACCTCCCCCACTTTGGCTCTTTTGGTTGTTGCACCCCGTGAGTTGCCAGGGTAATATAGGGTCGGAACAAATAGCCACGCCCCATGTCATGATGGTATAAGACATAGTCCCCATGTCATTATAGCATAAGATACCCCGAAACACTAGTCTCAATATTTTTTGGTGCTTCGCCCTCTGAGCGCCAAGATGCGAAGCAACGCGTTAACAATGTCGAGTTTTAGTTATATACGTATCCCCAACCCCGCCACCTCAGCAGGAATTGGAAGTATTCATTTGAGGGGTTTCGCAAGGTGGGATGAAGGTATATAGGTAGGATGAGAAGGATCCCCGATATAAGGGCTCTCAGCTGCCTTCATCCCACCTTTGAAGCCTTTGATTTTTTTTGGAAATCTGTGAGAGGAAGATGAGAACAGGTTCCGATGTCAGGTATCATGATACGACAGTGACAACGCGCAACCTCAAATTGGGCAGTCTCAATGTTTGGCGTGTTTCATGCACATCCGTACACTGTCGAGTTTGGAGTTTAGCGTTTCTGATGTCAAGCAGATGCTACTGCAGACGGATGTCGCGGCGGCAACGGGTGGACTGTCAGCAGGCCGCCAAAAGTCGTGTGCAGCAAAGAAGTGACGATCCGGCCCACTAAGCGGGATTCATAATACTAACTCGTAAAACACTACCAACAACAACAACCTCAGCAACAGCAACGATAGCCATAACAATAAAAATAACAAAAAACAATAACATGAACGATAACAAAAGAAGGAGCAGGAACGATACCAAAAGCAATAACAAGAACAATAACTACAACTACAACAACTGCAGCAGCAATCACAAAATACAAGACAATGTCATAAGCGGCCCAGGTCCTCATCGACCAAGTCGAAGTCGCCAGTAAGGTCACAAGCACCATTGCAACAGCCAGCCAGGCCACCGTTAAAATGTGGGCGCTTGACGATTTCTCTGTAATCGTGGAGCGCTGGCAAGAGCTCGTTGGTGGAGAGTTTTCAATGTCAGGTGCTGTAAATAATGCTGCCGATGGGCAGGCCATTGGCTCCCATCTGGCCTTGAAGAAGGCCCCCAAGTCCGCAAAGTCTATAGCATCCTTCAGCCACACTCAGGTACAGTGTTTTGTTTATGCTTACAGTGTCGCCGATTGTTGCAGTCGCAGCAGTGCAGTGGTACCTTACACAAGGCTCTATGGCCGGCTTTGCTGCACGATATGCTGCGATGTATCATGATCTCTGCCAGATTTGGGCGTTCATCTGCCAGATTTGGGCATTCACCTGTTCCGAACAAAAAACACTGCATCGGTCAAGCAGCTAAGAGTTGTGAGTCATACAGTGCGGAGCATTCAAGAATCGCTACTTGGTCGCTGTTTCACTTTTACGCATGACAGAATGCCTCTGCTGAGAGCTGAGCCTCCAGCAGCGGATATTCCCATGTGACCGGAGTAGACCCGACGGCTTTCAGAGTCCCGATTCTCCCAATACAGCACGTTTTTCGTTCTCAAGACACTCACAGCTATTCAGCGGAAGCTTTTTATCACATTGTCTCATATGATGGTCGCTTTTTCGGGCATGAGGGCTCAAGCCATCTGGGCTCCTCGTCAGTGACTCGTCAGACATAGTAGACCTCGACCTGGGCCAGGAAAACATGCTTTGGGCGCACATGTTTCTGACAGTTCTACGGGTGCTTGTTTATTCGAACGTGGTGGCTTCGCCAATTGTTCGTAGTAATGCATTGAATCATTGCTTGGACGACGAAGACGACGACGACGACACTGCGACCACGACCCGGACTACGATCGTGATATACAGTTACAGTATTGCTCATTCTACTGCTATCGTCGCAGCTGCTGCTTGTGCCGTCGAGACATCCGCCTGTTCTGTAGTTGCGCAGGCTGCAGATATGCTTGAAATCTCATAGTACCTGGGCCGTAAATGATAGCATCCCTGTGGGTTGCCCTGCATTTCGTGTGTCCGTTATGACTTGAGTTGCTGAGTTAACAGGGTTTCTGGCAGGATAGGTACTCTTGGTTTAGCCGCATGTCGGCCTTCCAGACACAACATCTTGAAGTTTCGGGTGTAGGGTTCAGGGTTTGAGTTCCAATCCCTGAACCAAGGTTTGAGTCCTCCTTGTAGCATGTTCCCGATCGCAGGGGCTATCAGCGCGTCACCGGGGCACCGGACACCCGCACGGTCCGGCAGGGTGCTGCGCAGCCGCCCCGTCAGCGGCCCGAGCTTGGTGCGTCTAGCGTTCGGCTTAGGATTCATGGTTGAGGAATGCTATATTCTGACACTATATGAGACCTGTATGAGACAAATGAAAAAAGTCGAGCTGACCATGGGTTCGCGTCTTTTGATATGTTTATTTGCTTCGCCCACGTGGATTCTACTGGGCTGTCCAGCTGAGACCTTTTTTGTTGGGTCCGGAAGTCTGCTCCGGTCCAGGTCCAGGGAGACGGCCCAGCAGGGTTATTTGGGGTTTAGCGTTTCAGGTCTGGGGTTTTGGGGTTTAGGATTTAGGCTTTAGTACGTAGTGTTCCGGAAGTGGGAGGACTTGGGGTTGTGGCAGAATCTTCGACGCCGAAGGTGTGAGCTTTAAACTCAGCCTCTGCACGAGATACCAAGACTTCGAAGCAGAAATCCTAAACCCTAAACCCTAAACTGCAGCCTTCAGAAATGCATCTTTCGAAGAGAGCCCTGAGCCCCTTCCGGTAAGCCCTGTAAGCCCTAAACCCGAAGCCCGTGATGCCGGAGGACTATCGCTACTATCCGGTAAGCAGAAGTCCGAACACCCCCGCACTACTATTTTAGGGCTCCTTCTTGCAACTATCCTACGGTATATAGCAAAAGTCTATTCTAATTATTCAGGCCCCCTCGATTAAGACTGTAACGGGGATGGCATGAAGCTACCACTCTTGGTTACTGCGATAAACAACTTCTCGAGAACGATTCTGATTGCCGCCTGGTACGCTAGCTAGCTGTTGTACTTGGCATGATAACTAGGTACCTAGTCTGGTATCTTCCACAACGGTCGCACTCTTAGTATCAGAACCTCTAGATTGCCCACAAAGCCCTATCGAAATCACTAGTCCCGGGACCATCTTGTAAGTTACTTACAGACGCTTCTAAACCCTACAGTGACGGAGCTGAGTCGCGTCATGTTTTTTGGATACCACCCCACACTGGGTGGAAGCATGCGACGTGGGTGGCATCACCGAGCGTCTACTTGGGGATTCGTGATCACGTCGATTCGGGATTGCTGAGGCTGATGTGTCTCTGGAGTGGGTGCTTGCTAACTCGAGCGTCTACATGGGGTATGTCTGGTTTTGATTTGATGTTTGCTGCGATGCCACTAATGTGTTTCTTGTGCGGCTGCTTACGAAATCGAGCGTCTACCCGGGGAATGGCTGGTTTTGCTGTGCTGTTGGATGCGATGCCACTGATATGTTTCTTGTGTTGGTGCTTACTAAATCCAGCGTTTACCTGGCGAATGGGCTGGTGTTGATGTGCTGTTTGCTGCGATTCCACTGATGTGTTTCCTGTGCGGGTGCTTACAATATCGAGCATCTACATGGGGACGGGCTGGTTTTGATTTGCTGTTTGATGCGATGTCACTGATATATTTATTGAGCGGGTGCTTGCGAAATCGAGCGTCTGCCTGGGGAAGGGCGGGTTTTGATGTGCTGTGATGCTGGTATTTGCTGTTGTTCTTTTCTGCAATGTCATTGTCGTGATGACATCGATTGCTCATAGCGCCTCTGCTGCCACAGTGGTCTCGGTCACCCTGATCGGCCCCGAACGCTTGGATGCTCTGTGCTGCCACTGATGTTGGTCTTCAGCGTGTGCCTGTGTTAGCCCGCCGACGTGTGTCTTACATGGGTGCTTCTCAAATCGAGCATCTGCATGGGAAATCGGTGGCTTGGTTGTGCTGTGATGCCACTGATGTGTGCCTGGGGTGTGTGCTTGTGAAATCGAGCTTCTCCATGCGGAATAGCTGGTTCTGATGTGCTATGATTCCACCGACGTTTGTCTTGCATGGGTGCTTATCAAACCGGGCGTCTTCATGGGAATGGCTTGGTTGCCGTGTTTTTTTGCCGAGTGGACGCTACCTTGCTGACGCGGCGTATACATGGGGAAAGCCATGCTGGTGTGACCATAACGTGACCTCCTCGCATCGCGCGCGTCCCCTTAGACAACTGTGTCCCAGCAAAAAGGATGTGACTCAGCTCCATCATGTTACCTGTAGTCTCCATTGTAGTTCCTTTTTTTGGTTTCACCAATTACATATTAAGGATTTTATAAGGTATCCCAAAAAAGGAACTACAACGGAGACTATAGGTAAACTCTAAATGGGGGTTCCCGAAAATAGGGGACCCAAATATAGTACCCTAAATAGTAGGATCCTTATTATAAGGACCCCAAAATAAGGTACCCCTTATTTTCGGAAACTCCCAAATCCTATAAGCTTAGGGGTACTTAGAAATAATTTTTAATCTTTGGCTACTATAAACCCTAAGAAGCAGCTAAAATTCTAATTTTTGCTAGGTGTCTAAGTTCAGTATAGTAAGCCCCAAACCAGGCTTCGAGTCGAGATCTGCTCGGATGGAACGAGTTAAGTCGCGAGTTGAGCGCCTGCGCGGCACGGGTTCGGAGTTCGGAGGTGTGGTAGGGTTTGGGAGTTTCAGAAAATTAGTGGTACCTTATTTTGGGGTCCTTATAATAGGGATCCTATTATTTAGGGTACTATATTAGGGTCCCCTATTTTCGGAAACCCCCGTTTAGGGATGTTTACACGGCTTAGGGTTTAGGGTTTTAGGGTTAGGTCAAGGGTGCAGGGTTCAGAGGGTTTGAGGGTTCGGTGTCTTACGGGTTTATGCAGGCGGTTTGCAGACAGTCAGCGAGAGTGACGCACGGATGCTTTGATACGACGTTGCGGGGTTTAGTTCCTCCACAAATTCGACGGCTCCGGGGTGTGTAGGGTTTGGACTTACGGTGGGCGAGACGGTACCAGTGAATTCTGACTAAGGATTATTCATGCACGGGTCCTTCTATCAGTATTCTTCCACGGGATTTCTGGCAAGATCGGGAACTGTCTGCAAATGCAGCTGTAGCTTCCACATGTACAGGTGGAAGAAGTAGGCTTGAGATGCTACTGTAAGGTGATTAGAAAGACTCACCGGCTTCATTTTCTTCGCTTTGCATCCCGCTCTAAGTTTGACCCCCTACCTGTAGTCTCCATTGTAGTTCCTTTTTTTGGTTTAACCAGCAATATATTAAGGATTTTATAAGGTATCCCCAAAAAGGAACTACAATGGAGACTATAGGTAAGCCCTAAACCCTCGACGAGCGGTCTCGGTCAGCAGAACGTGCAGGATGATGTTGCGCGAAGTGTGTGAAGACAACCGCTGAGGACTCTGGCATCATGTACCTTAAACCACCAGAACCTACTTTGTTTGTGGAGTCCCTATAAATTCCACGTTAGGGCTTATAATCAGAACCTACAAAAAAGTAGGCTTTGGTAGGTTAAGAATGTAATTGGCGTTTTTGTTGGTTGTAATTGGGAAGCAATTGACACGGCTTGTTGCCCGTGTTTGGGCCAAAGTGCTTTCGACGTACCCGCAAACTTCGGCAGGCTTGTTCCAGTTGTGAGAAACACCCTAAACCCTAAACCGTTCCCGGTGAGACTTTCAGGAAATACTCCCAGCGCGCACTGGATCTCGTTATGGCTGCCGAGCCCGATTTCGAGGAGATGCTCCAAGTGCTTTTCGTGATCTGCAATGCATGCCTACATTTATGTTTACATTATATAACATTATCATGTTTGTGTATATATATATATATTAATAACAGTTCGTATGAATTACAATGCTAAACTTGCCCCAAACCATAAATCCTGAAATTCAAAGTCCTATAGGCGCTATAAGGCCGCAACCCGGAGCGACAAAGAACTGCCAGGCGGCCCGGATTCTTGTTGATTTGCGAAGTCAAGTGTAGATTACAGAGAGATGGCCGCATGATGTTATGAACCCTGTTGCCCAAATAATAAGGTGTCGTTGGACTATGCTTGCGAAGGAGCTTGCATGCCGGGGTCTGACTATACTGCCTGCACAGTACTGTAATGTAGAGCGCTTGGATGCTGTTTAAGACTTTGCTCCTGGTTTACAACAGCGTTGAACTATGCTTTCTAAAGTAGGGATCAAGTGTGCGCGCTTAGCGTCTAGGAGGAATAGATATAGGTTACCATGCATGACTTATTGTTTCAACTTGTCGGTATTTTCAACGGACTTATTCTGTCATGTTTGTCGATACAGCGAAATAATGCACTCAGAATATCTTTACAAGTATAGCTTCCTTATTGAATGGCTTTGCTTCCTCTTCCCTCCTTCGACAATATAGTTATGGGTTCCCATAAATTTAAGGGTACCATGTATAGGAAGAGGGGGACAGAGCTGGTTGCGTTCTGGGTACATACCCCGTGATGGATTGTCCAATCCGAGAGTGTCAATGTCCAGGGTCTAGGTACAATAAGGTTTTGGGATTTCGGGTGCAGGCCAACTCCCAGTTTATTTGGTGCCGTTTCGTAACCAACTGGGTTTTCAGATGGGTGGGTCGCAGTGGGTTTTGGGTGTGGACCGCCGGATCCTGTTCCGGGTAATTTAGGGGCCTAAATGATTGCCAAGACTATTTGGGGGTTCCTTACTAGATATAGTTACAGGTAATTTACCCAAAACGCTGAGCGAATTATGACCCCCCCCCCCCCCCTACATTAGGACACGGAGCTGCAGTACTATGTGAAGATTTTGAACCGTTGCCGCGGGCACGCGAAGGTGCGCGGTTTGCCGCTCGGGTGGGCCTGCCGGCAAACTACAATAGCGTACTAAAGGGACTGTGCCTGGTTACGAGAACAATATTCCCAAAGGGTCCAAGTACTAGTATAGTATATACTGTTGGGGTCCAAATACCTACTAAGTACCTACTATAGTGGTACTTGGACCCTTTGGGATTCTTGTGAAGAATATCAGTGTCTTTATAGAGGGAGTTCAGCCGTTTGCTTAACAGCTTTTCGGGTCTGTTAGGCTTGACATGGAAGCGGATGCTCCATTGGTGAAGTCGAGGGGGCAACCCCTTACAACCCCCCAAACCCCGAATCCCGGAATCCTAAATGGACAGCTTCCAGTCCGTTTGCGGCTCGCCGTGGAGCGAATGGCAAACTTCCGGTGACTGCGAACTTTGCAAGCGCCGCACCTGGGCTGACTTGGCTTTACTTGAGGATTCGGGGGTTTCGAGGTGGGGGGGTCAGAAGGGTTGAGGCCCAGAGTTTAGGCAGGGGCTTTGAGGTTTTGGGATTTGTGCCGGGCTGTTGTCTGCTGATAGAGTTAGGATAGGCCTTGCCAAGTTTGAGTGGTTACACCACCACCACCACCGCCCAACTAATATGTCCCCAAACACTGTACCATACAGAATCTAGCCCAATGTATAGCCCAATATATCGCAACTAATGGCCCGATATCTCCCCAAACACTTTGCCATGTAGAATTTAGTCTACTTTCAGGTGGTCGTTGAGGCTTCCACGCATGAGTCTTTGAGCACAGATGCCCGCTTCCAATTGGTACAAGCCCGACATACCGCCCAAGCGAAGGACACTCAGAAAGGGCCATTGTTGCAGCACCCAGTACCGAACCCTTCCTGGGAAGATATGCAAGCCGGAATCTGTTGCAAAAAGACCGCCATCCGGATAAATTTACAAGTGCCAGTGGGGTGTGGAGCTTCAGCCACATGCGAGTAGGTGGGCAGGGATCTCACAAGAAGCACATGTCCGTTGCGCATTCCTGCACAGACTCTTCAGCCTTGCACCCGAATCGCTAAACTCGAAACCCTGCAGACTTGAACCATTAAGCCTTGACGGTTTAGGGCTTAGGGTAACTGTTTAAGCCATTCACTTGGCTTCCCGAGGCATCGATCGGCCTGAGAAGGGGCTTCAGTGCACTCAGGGAGGGCACCGGCTGTGTTTCAGATGCATGAATCTTGGCCTCTTCTGGTGATCTCAGTGACGGGCGGGGTTGTTGCATTCTACTTGAGGGTTTGGGCCGGTTTGGGGTGTGATGATTCAGCCTGGACACCTACAACCATCTCGTCCCAAGCCTCCTAGTGTTGTCAGACGTAGATGTGCAACGGTTTTTGAAGAACTATTGGTGACGCCGGAATGACAGTAATCGAAAGACCGAGCATGGTGCCTACCTCGTACCTGTTCGTGCGCAGTATCCGACCTGCTAAGAGGCCAGTGGTGCTATCCAGATCCTAACTCGTGCTCCGACCTATTCCTTGGTGAACCCGTAGAAGGAACCTTTTGTAGAGCCCGTGCAGGATGATCTTCATTCCATGTTGGCCTAAACCCTCAACCCCCTGGAACCATACAGCCCAGAACTGTAAACCCACCACAACCCGAAGAAACCCTACACTCTGAACCCCCACACCTCCTGATCGTGAAAACTCGATTCCTGCCAACCAAAACCACCAGAGACTGCGGCCCAGGACCAGCATCATGAACTGGGAGTGCTTTAGCTGCGAGTAAACCCTAAACCCTAAACCCTCAACCAGTAAGCTCCGGGATTGGGGCACCTTCGGTGTCTTAGTGGAGCTTCGCTTTACTATACGGCTCATGATCAGTTGTAAGAGATACCCTAAAGCAAATCATGAGGCTCTGAGGGTTACTATTGGGGCTGTATTACCCTAAACCCAAAGCCCTATAAACCCTAACAGTGGTTTGCGTCAAGGGATGTTGGGACCCTTTGCCTTCAGGGTAGAGTAGCCCTTTCCTCATCCTGACACGCATTCCCAAAGTTGCGAGTGACGGTGCGCCACGGTTTAGGGTTTAGGGTTTATAGGGTTTGTTCAAACAAAAAGCAACTACCATCCCTTCAGTTGCCCTGAGAGAACTTGTGCGAGCTTGTGGCTGTAGGCAGCCACACGTACACCAGCTCAAGCGCATCCTGAAGCCCTCCTGGTATTTGGCTTACCGAGGGCAACTTAGGGTTCACTGTATTTCGGACGGAAAACTCCTGAAGAAACGGCCATAGCACCTTGAGAGAAAAGGCACTTCGAAGCCGCAAGCCCGAATGGTAGTATAGGGGCCTGAACAAATGCGGATCTTCATGTGAGTCTTCAGCTGAAGCCCGGAGCTTGCGCCCCAAAGCCTGAATCCTAATCCCCAGAGCCTTAAACCCTAAACTTTAAACCCTAAACCCTAAACTGCACCTAAACCCCAAACCCTAAACCGCACCACAAAACCTAAATCCTCAGAGACTCCAGGTGCCCCGGGATCATATATTCGGGCCGCTGGGTTCTGCCTTGATAAATACCGGATCAAGCGCCTCAAGGAAGTGCTGGTGTGATCTTCAGGCCCCTTATATTTTATCCTCATAGAGCATTTGTAGACATCCTATTCAAGACTCCCACAACCCCAAAAACCCTAAACCCTAAAACCCTATAAGCCCTAAACCCTATGCCATGCCTGCTTTGCGAGTGTGTGAGTCGAAACCCTAAACCCTAGAAATTTGTGAAAGAATAGGCCGGAAATCCGCGATGTCCGTAAGGACTCTGGCAGCCCAAGAGGGCCAAAACTCCTGGACATGGGCCCACAAAGATTGGCTTCATGGTCAGACTTAAAAAAAGGTTTAGGGTTTAGGTTAGGGTTTAGGGTTTAGGGGGGTTTTGTGGAGCTTTAGATGGTTTTAGTTTTTTTTTGAGTGTCATGGGGTTATTTGAGTTTTCAATGGTGTGAGGGCTTGGGGAGTGATAGGGCGCCTGGGTTTTAGATGGCTTTAGGGTATGTTTTTGTTTTTTGAAAAAGGTGTTCAAAGGTTGAGAGGGTGGCTTGTAGGGCCTGGCGAGACCTTTAGAGGCTGTTTGCAGGGTTCTATGTGGGTTTGATGTAGAAAGCAAGATTGGGTTCAGGGCTTGCGCTTAGGGTTCAACGTTGGGGTTCGGGAATGCGGGCAGGAACCCTTAAGTGGCAACACACTTCTATCTATCAGAACAATGCCAGGTACCGTAGCTAAGGTTCACGGTTTTTGGGACAACAGAAAGTGCCTTGGCGAAGAGGCTAGCACCTGGGAATATGGATTTGAGGGCTTAGGGCTGTTGAGTTTGGGTTACGGAGCTTCTGATGGGTTCCTATACGCTTACAATTCCAGAGAGCAAGAACTAGCCACTACAAAGGGACCAGTTGAAATACGCCTCAAGGACTACACCGCCGCACCTCGCAGAAGAGTGTCCAGGTTTCGGGCTACACTTTTCAAGTAAACCAAGTCGCCTGAAGACCCATGTGGGGGTTTCCGAAAATTAGGATACCCTGTTTTGGGGTCTTTATAATAAGGATCCTACTATTTAGGGTACTATATAAGGGTCCCCTATTTTTGGAAACCCCATGTGTGACTTGGGAGATCTTGGGAGCTGGAGATAAGTTGTGTTATTCATGAGCGATACTCACAGGTATGATGGCGAATTCGAGCAAACCTATCATTACTGCCCTCTTTGCTGAATCGCGCTCTTCTAGTTGGACCGGCATCACGTTTAGGCCCAGCTGAGGTGTAGTAAGTCGATGTTGGCAAGCGCATTTTAGGACGCCACACAACCCCCAAAATCCCAAACCGTTGCTACCTCGTCGGAGTTTTCTGACTGAGGTTATAACAGCGGCTGTTTGCAAGCAGGTGCCTCAGGAGCCTGCTCTTTGCTCGCCACGACCTCTAGATCTTTGCATGTGTAGTCTTTCGTCAAGAGCACGTGCACGAGCCCAGGTCTAAGCGGGTGGTGGTTCGGAGTCCTTCCTGTTCGGGCACGTGATACGGAGTTGAAGCCTCTAGCACAGAAGCTACGCCCCTACCCATAGGCCCTAAAGTAGTTCCTTTTTGGGGTTCATGTTTGAAACCCTATTAGGGAATCCCAAAAAGGAANNCTATGGGGCCTATGGGTAAACCCTGATTGAGTCTAGCGCTTGTCGTCCAGACGTGAGGCAGCCTTGGCGCAAGCAGCGTGAGCCTGCACTTTTGCAAGGGAGCCGTTGTCTCTGCTTTGGCCATGTGTTTTTTTTCGGGACTCTCGACATCATATGGGTTGTTTGCGTGTTGTTGTCATCTTACAGGAGGGCGAAAGTCCGGGAGAGATGCCAATGGCAAGAAGTCTAGACAGAGTTCAGTTTTGCGAAGGTCATGGCATGTATATTGGTTAAGAAGTGCGGGACTGCTGTTGCCTAGACTTATTCAGTCATTCGTTATGGGCAGGGCGTCAGCTTCCATGTCATGTGATTTCGGTTGTGTCGCGGAGTAGGGTCTTTGTTCACCAAACAGCTTTAGCTGAGGGGTTC
>CAJNDV010033072.1:473-13229 GCA_905221635.1 Symbiodinium sp. CCMP2456
TATAATCCCAAATGTTAACCTTTAGTTCCCCGAGCATACTGGAGAAGTGTATAAGTCCTAGTTTGAGCCCCAAGGCACTACCGTGGGGAGGGAGGGCAACGTGACGGGTGGCGGTTGTCGTTCAGTAGGATTCCTTCTTAAGGGTTCAAACTACTATACTGCCTACAGCAACTTCCTTTCAAACAATGGGTACTCCAACCGTGAGCCTGAATGCAAAAGACGATTTCGATTTAGTTGTTTGCAATCGCGGTAAGCGAGTTTGGCGCAGGATGCCCCCTGAACTCTACAGCCAGGCTACGTCTCAGTTCAGGGAGGCACCACCCAAAAACAAACAAAACAACCTTTTTTTGAGACACAGTTTGGCCGTTGTTGCAAGGTGCACGAATCATGGTGGCCTTGGATAACAGCGGCGATGAGCTCCCCATGGTGAAAAGTACGCGGGAAGCTTAGGAACTGGGCGCTGTAGTTTACGGCTTATAGGGTTTAGGCTTAGGGGTTAGGCGGTTGGGGTTTCGGGAAGGGCAGAAAAAGGGGGCTTGCACAATCATTGAAGCTAGGGAGGTGTTATAAAGCACTTCACTTCACCCAAAATCCTCGTACCGCCGAAGGCTGCACAGTTTTGCAGTACTAGTGCGTGCTAGCTGCCACTACTGTTGCTTTCCTCGTAGGTCGACAACGGGGAGGACGACAGCAACAGCGGCAGCAGAAGCAACACCACCACCGACGAGCATGCGATTTGATAGTACTTACTCCCCCTTTTTGCCAGCATGAGTTGCACGGGTGCTATGATAAAGACGGTTTTCACAACCGGTATTACTCTTGCTTCCGTGTTAACATGGGCACTTCATTGCCCATGTTGGTATTACGGGAGGACAGCCGGCGGAAGCCTTTGACCAACCAACACCTCGTTCACCAAAACCTCCTGATGGCTTGTCGCTAAGTGCTTAAACGAGCAGGTATATAATCTTAGGAAGAAATAGGCACACCGGCACGTGAGCATATACAATAGCTGCTATAGCTTCACATTCGCAGACTCACATTGCACTTCCCATGGTGTTTGTGTGCATGTATATAAGGAGGCGGTTCAGCCATTCAAAACCTGCAACCCTAAACCCTGAACCCCATAAAACCCTTATAAACCGAAAAAGCCCGCAGAGTTACAAACCCGAAACCCGAAACCTTATACGCTAAACCTCCATCCCATGACAGTCTCACATAGGTTCTCAAGGCCTTCAGCCCGAATCTCTAAGCCTTATGGGTGGGAGGCAACCAGCCCACCTAAGCCCCATAAACCCTATGAGCATCTATACAAACCCTATAGTCTATCAACCCTATTCACATTGTGCGTCCCAAAAAACCTGTAAACCCTAAGCCGAAACCCTAAACCATAAACCCTGAACCCCATCCCATGACGGTCTCAGAAAAAGGTTCTCGAGGACCTTGTCTGCGGCTCAGCTCTACGAGATGCTCCTCGGCTCTGTGCAGGGTTTGAGGATTTTTGGGTTTAGGGTTCAGGGTTAGTCCTGGGAGGAGGAGACTCGTGGCGCCTAACAGGCGAGAGAGAGAGATAGAGAGAGAGAGAGAGAGAGAAAGTGGCAAAGAGAGAGGGTGTTTAGGGTTTAGGGCTTAGGGGTTTAGGGAGAGGGTTGAGGGCTTATAGGGTGTATAGGGTTCATGTTGCGTGGCGGAGTTCCTCTTATGCTCAAGATGATGTTCTTGGGCCAATCTTGACCATGTTGGCCCTCATTGCGGATCCTTCGCCGCTGCCAAGCCAGAGGGTCTAAGCGAACAAACCTGGCAAAGTTGTGTCGATCAGTGTCTACTATAGGGGCCTTAATAAGCAGAATAGGGTCTTGGGGGCCCATTATATCTTCATTCAGGATCGCCTTCTCAGTAATCTAGGTAATAATTAGAACAGGGTTTGGGGGGTATGTTATGCCATAATTATAATAAGGAATCCCCAAGGTTTGGGGGTATGTTCTGCCATAATTATAATAAGGAACCCCCAAAGCCGTATTCTAATGATTACGGCCCCTACAGTATTCGGGGGTGGAAAGGAACTGGGGGTGTCCGAAAATAGGGGGCCCTAACATAGTACCCTAAATAATAGGATCCTTATTATAGCGACCCCAAAATAAGGTATTCTAATTTTCGGAAGATCCCAACTCGTGCAGGCACCTTGACGAAAGATGGGCCGACCCGTAGCTTCGACTGAAGGCAAAACTCTATATGCGAATTGGACTGGGGGGTAGGGGGGGTTTAGGGTTTAGGGTTTTAGGGTCTGGGCATTCAAGACCAGGACCATCAGAAGCACTACTGACAGGAGCCATCATGGCATTTGTTCATTGCTTTTTTCACAAGGTATGTGGTTTCAGTGGAGAATCTGATTGAGATGACGAGCATCCGGCCATTCGAGGACGAGAGGGTGCACGATGATGCAACAACTCCCTCAGCCCTGGCCCTTAAAGCCCTAAGCCCTGGCCCCTGCAGTCTCAAAGCCCTGAGCCCTAGCCTCTACCGTCCCTAAACCCTAAACCCTGTCCCCTGAGGTCTAAACCCCAAGCTTTCGGAAATTTTCAACTCAATCGCAGTTAGCGGCCTTATTCTGGTCTGGGGTGTCGGCTACCAGCTCTTGGGTTTTGTAGGGGTTCGATGAACTTGCAGAAGGGTCTCGTGAAGGTGCTCTAGGCTATTTTGGTTTAGGGGTTTAGGGTTTAGGGTTTAGGGGTTTAGGGTTTAGGGTTTAGAGTTCAGGGTGTTAAAAGGCTCTATTCGTTCACGGGTTTTGTCGAGTTGTGTAGGCGTCTGGGGCTTAGGGTTGAGGCGTACCTATACCCTCTTGCTGGCTACCTGGCATCTTCATTCTGATGGCTACAACAAAGCAGCTCTTGAAGCCACAATGGCCTACCTATAGTCGACATTGTAGTTCCTTTCTGGCAATCTGGGGTGAATCTAGGAAACCCTAGGAACCTACATGCATAACTGGCTAACCAGCAAGCAGGAGCTGCAATGGAGAGTATAGGTAGATTGAAGTTGTGGCCAGATCGAGGCTCGGAGGTCCGCTAGGTTTAGGGTTTAGGGTTTCAGGGTTTCAGGGTTTCAGGGTTTAGGGTTTAGGGTTTAGGATTTAGGATTTAGGGTTTAGGGTTCAGGGTTCAGGTAGTTGCAGCACTTACAGGCCCAATTCTGGGAACACACAAGCACACAGGGAGCCTTACCTGCTAACTAACCTTGGGGCCTTAGTCATCATAGGGTCTTGGGGTATATTCTAGTATGTTTAGATCGAAGCCAGGGCATGCCAAGGACAAACGATTCTTTTGCAGCTGCCTTAGTGAAATCCTAGCCACAAGATGGGTTATCCAAAGCAGCCAGCTAAGCCATGAACCCTGAAAACAAGCCCTAAGCCTTAAACCCTAGGCATTTCCACCCTAAACCCTAAACCCTAAACGAGAGGAGCTGCTGGCTGAAGGTATGATGGTGGAGTTTGACGATGCGAAGTGGAACGCCATGCTCCTTCGGCTTGTTCTGCACATCATGCCAGGGTCCAGCCGTTAGGGTTATTTCAATGCTTTCAAAGACCAGACAGACGGACTTTCAGACGGACACACAGACTGACGAAGGGACAGGTAGACAGCCAGATCGGTAAGCCGATAGATCGATGAAAAGACAGGCAAAAAGATAGATAGCGAGATAGCTCGGTAGATGGCTAGCTACCTAGTTAGCTAGCCAGCTAACTGGCTAGCTAGCTAGCGAGCTAGCTACATAGAGGGCTAGCTAGTTAGCTAGATACATGGATTCCTTAGATAAATCGATGGATGGATAGGCAGGTGTGTAGATAGATGGATCGATGGATAGCAAGTGTTTTTGTTTGTTTGTTCATGCTTCTGGGTGAAAGATTTTCGGAAGGCTGTCGACATGAACGTGCGGTGTATAGCTGCTGCTTGATTAGAACCCACAGGATGGAAAGTTGATGTTAACGAAAGTGAAGGAAGATGTGCGGAAGTGAAGCGGAGGAAGTTACTCTAGTCCGTGAGAAGCGTTTATGAAGCGAACAACGGGAGATCAACGCGGGGCTGCCAAACGTGAACGTTTGTGTATGTGTGTGTGTGTGTGTGTATGTGTATGGTGTGTGTGTGTGTGTGTGTGTTTGGGGGGGGGGNNAGTGTTTGTGTATTTTTTGCGTAAAGACTGGTGTTTTTGTTTTCTTACTTTACCTGTTTATCGGTTTGTATGTTGTATGCTGGGTGTACGCATACATGCAGACATCAGAGCGTGTATATGGACGGAACATCTCTTTAGCTGTTGGCTTGAGCTTCTGACGAAGGTTTGTTTCGCACCAGTGGGCGGGTGTTGGCCATCCGGATCCCCACATGGAGCAATTCAAGGCTCGATTCTGCAGTGCTTTGGGAAGTAGTTTAAGGCGAGGTTTGAGTGAGGCTAGAGTCGTCATTACAACTTCGATATCATAATGTAGCTTTCAGCATAGGAAATTCCATAACTCCGTGAGTGCGGGTGCCTAGAAGACTGAGGGGGTCTTGGTGACCCAGTGCTGTCCTTGTCCGATTCAACCACCAACGGCTATGCAAAGTCTCTTTGAGCCTGAACCTCAAAGCTCCTTCACACGTGCGCAGAATTTTCTGGTAAACCCCAGTGGCCGATGCGGTGAACGACCTTGCACATCAGGCGTGCACTCGCAGTGCTTTTGAGTTTTATCCAGATGTTGCAGGTTCTGCAACAGGCGTTGAAGAATGTCCTGGGTGGCAAGACGGCGATCCATGCGAACATCAATATCGAGCCACTTCTCTTCACTTTCTTAGAGGGAGGGTATTGTACGGCTTTGGGTTCGTCAAACTCGGGGGCCCTCAACCCTAAACGCTAAACATACCATTGCGTAATAGCAGTGAGCAACACCGACAGGGCTTTTGGGGCTTCACAGCCGGATGTGGGTACTGAAAGCAAGAAGCATGCAACGACATAGGTTTATAATTACTGAGTCAATCGGAAGGTCCGAGAGTCCGCGCCGAAACCGGGGGTTGCTGGTTACTTAGGGGTTTTGGGTGGTTTCGGGCTCGGCGTACATGTGGCTGATGGTCCAATGCCTACCCCCGAGTCAGAAGGTTTTGGGCGGTAAGGCCGTAGGCTGTTACCGTATGGATTCTAGATTTCCACCTGTGTTTACCCAGAGAGGGCCCAATACACTCACAACGCACCTGTGTGCGGACATCCGGCGTCTTTAGCATAGTTAGAATGGAGGAATCATGAGGTTCGGCAAGTGCTGGTTGAGTTCTGCTCGGAATTGATTTTTGTTGATCGCTTTTCGGAATGCAGCATCTGAGTTCGAGTATTTCTATGAGAGGACAATGTCACTTCTGGCCTGTGCACGCTGGCGAGGATGCTGATAATTTTGGAATCGACAACCTAGCTTTGTCACAGGAGTCAGCTGCAAGAAGGCGGCATGTATCAAGATGTCGTGATCTTTGATTCTTTGGCAATGACAGAGCATGCCGGCGATTTGGAAGAGCTCTTGTGTTTTGTTCATGCCATGCCCTTGCATCAGTCGACGCACAGTGGCAATATCAACTGGGCGGATTTCGAGCTGGAGTTGCTACAGGCGACCCAGGAAGAGCCAAGCATCTCCTGCAGATTCCAGGGGTGTTGTTCTGGGAAAGTGGGGAGAAATGGAGGTGCGGGGCGTGTCGTTCCCGGAAACAAGGGAGCGTTGCACGGTGTAGGATCCTCGATGCATTAAAGAGAAAAGAGATGCAGAAAGTAAGAGAAGGCCAAGCGGAGCGACTACAGGACTCGAGCGGTCATGCTTGGGTCGCGTGAGTTCAAGCGGTCGAAACAACAATCCCTAAACCTTGAACCCTAAGGCCTAACCGAGCTGAGATAACCCCTAGCCACGCTTCTAGCGATGCAAGAGAGACCGTGCAGAATCCCCGTAGTCGAGATTCTCTCGGAGATCCCAAACATCCGATAAAACGATGTTCGCTTCCCCTTGATCGGCTGAGCCCCTGCTGTTGCAGAGCCTAACCTGTGTACGTACAATCCTACCATAGTTTCAGTGTGAGCCTTTGTCGGGCCGGGGTAACAGTCCAAGAACTTGACGTTTGCAATTTACTCCAGACTCGTCGGGTATCGGCATCTTTCTGCGATGTCTGATGTGGTTGCTCGGAATCTGCTGGGACTCATATACAATACTCCGCTTGACCCCAGAAACCCTAAACCCAAAACCCTAAACTAAAGCTCAAGCCGATAGATTTCTCAGTCATACCAATAATACTATTCCTTGTTGGGCTTAGGGGTTTAATCTCGGAGCCTTCATAATTACCTATACTTTTTCGGGAGCCTCTTGTCTCCATGGTAGTCCCTTTTGGGTTTTCTCATAGGGTCCTAAGTGTATCGCTGGTTAACCCACAAAGGGACTACAATGCAAAGCCTAATCCCTTTATACACCCTATAAGCCCGTGAACCCCAAAAGGGTAAAACGTAAACCGAAAAAGGAGCTACGTTTTCTACACTGTGGACTCTAGGTAGCATGTTCCGTGGAGCGAGGCTCTACATCGGCCAGCGACAGGCCATGACGGCCGAGGACCGGCGCTGGTAACATGGGTGGTTGTCTCAATTAGGGTCCTTTTTGGGTTTAGGGTTTAGGGTTTTCTTTGTTGGGGTCTTTCTTATAAGCGTGCCGTACAATATTGGGGACTTAAAAAGGGAACCTAATTGAGAGAACTACCGATATGAAAGGAGTCGGAAGAATTGCCAGCAAAGGAACCCTTTTGAAGGAGCCCTTTAATAGGAGTCGGAAGAGTTGCTAAGAATAGTATTCCCTTACAGTCGCTTTTGTTGTTACAATATAATGTATCCCAAGACCCTGTTCCAAATATTGATGCCCCTATTATATGCGCGATTCGAGGAGTTTTCGGCCTCCATTCCTTTCCTCCCCAACGGAACCTGAAACCCACTCGAATCCCGCCTCTTGCAGCCACGGAAGTGGGCAAAGGCTAAGGTTTTTATCCAGCGGTCACCCTCCCATTCTCTCAAGTTCTTCACCTACTTTGCCGGAATCGTTCTTTCTGTCTGTGGGTGAAGAGAACGATAATATTGAAGAGTGTGAATGTGTGAAGAGAATGGGGGCCAGCAAAAGACCTCTTTCTGTTCGGCAGTTGCCCATTCTCTTCACGCTTTCACATACTTGCACGGTATCGTTCTTTCTGCTCACGGCAAGACGTGACCCAGGCCAATATCATCAGGGAAGAGAACGTGAAAGCTTTCTTTCTGCTTGTGGGCGAAGAGAACGATAATTATGATGAGTGTGAATGTGTGAAGAGAATGGAAACCCAGGACATAGATTTTAGCCAAAAGGCACCCCCAACACCCTTGATGCTGTAAGCCAGCACGTTTCAGGTTCTCGAACTTTTGTCCAACCCGAAGCCACTTTTACCGGTGGTTTCCAAACTTTCGAAAATAAGCTCGTTCTGCCCAGCTGCTGACTCTAATTCAGTTACATTGAACAGGACTTCATGGTAAACCATCTCCAATTCCATTGAGCAGGACTTCATGTCAAAGCCTCTCTACATCTGGTATGACTACTTCTCCTGCCCACAGGCAGGTTTTGGCGGATGGGTCTCCGGGTCTATCTTCAGATGGGACCTACCTATGCGGGTAGTTCCCCACGTTATAGTCCTTCCAGGGAACCCTTTGCAATTCTACTCATTTCTACTCATAATACGGCGCCCTACAGTTTGGGACACAAAAAGGCGCTTAGTTCTGACAACCACCCAGGTACAGTCTCCATCGTTTCGTCTGTTTCTGGTTTACCAGCCTTGCGGTTAGGGTTTAGGGCTTAGGGTTTGGGGATTAGGTACACTATTCCCAGAAGAGCTGCAGTGGTACAACGCTGACGTCTTCAGATTTGGGGGGTATGCAAAAGGCCAGGCCGTGAGGCCCGGTTGTTTAACATGGGGGCTTCATCCACCCTAAACCTTAAACCCTAAACCTAAGCAATTCCGGCCCCCTAAACTGCCAAAGCCCCTACAGCCCTAAAGCCCCTGATGCAAGCCTTCGTTCCGAGCTGCCATGGAAGCCTAACTAAGCCCTAAACTCTAAACCCTGAGCCCTAAACCTAAACCCTGAGTTGCTCGAGTCGCGAGAGTCCAAACCCTAAACTGCCAAGAACAGGAAAGTCGAAGCACAAGCAGGCGAACCGTACCTGTAGCTCACAGACCTTGCTCCTCGTCAAGGGTTCCTTACTATGTTTTGGTCTTAATATTTATACAATGTAAATATGAGAATATGTACATATAAATATAGAATATAATAGATAGGTATATATATATATATCTGTTGTACATATTATCTTTAATATATATATATATATATAGAGATATGCACATATACGTGCAAGCCCTATGCGCCCTGAGGTCTGGACCCCAGTCCCCGAAGCTTCACCCATCAAGCTTCTTTAGGGTTTTTAGGGGTTTAGGTTTTTTAGGGTTTTGAGGGGTTTAGGGTTTCTAGGGTTTTAGGGTTTAGGGTTTAGGGCTGTGGCTCAAGACATCGCGCGCTCTGCGCCTCTAAGACGGAACGAGAGCACTCTTGAATCACCCTTGGGTCTAGGGATGGCTATATGGGCTGCTAGGTGGTGAGCTGGTGTTTACGCGCGTTTCGGACTCAGGAGCAGTCTACGACTTAAGCTCTGAGAGTTAAGCTTCAGGATTCAGGGGTTGGGAGTCTAGGATCATTCTTTCGAGCTTTAAAGGTTCTATGATACAGGGGCCTGAAGTTTGGTGCTGTAGTGTTGCTCTGCATTGTTTTGGCAAGCTATATACTTAGATGTCTTCTTGCCTGTTGGCCTTTTCCCTGTGCTGCCAGAGTCTTATCTGTCATCACAGCCTCTTTTTGAGATTGCTTGTTGAACTGCTCGATGAATTTGCTGTTGCGCAGCGGTGAAGCGCCACTCCTCTGAAAAATGTAATGACTGGTACAGCGCACACGTGGTATCCTCTCTGCGAGCCCTAAAGCCACAGGTGTTCGGGGCAGATAATGATTACCTAAACCTTGAACCCTAAACCCTAAACCCAGGGAAAACAACACCGCTACCAGACTCCAGAACCGCTCCGAAGCGCTGGCCCTCAACCCTCTACACTAACCCTAGACCCCATAAAACCTTCTCTGCTTGAGCAAGACCTCGAAGCAGATGCCTCGCCTGGAGTGTCCGAGTGTGAGGTCTACCCTTGCAATTTCTACCCCGAAGCCTTCAAAAAACCCAGAAGCCCTGAATCCCAGTAGAGGCCCTGGTCAAGCTCCAGGGGATTTGTATAGAGGTCGCTATAGCTCCCATTAAGGGGTTTTGATTGTTGCACCCTTCTAGAGATAGTGACGAGAGATGTACAACATACAGCCCATTCAAGTTATTAAGAACCCTCCAAACCCTGAACCTTAAACCCTAAACCCTAAACCCTACCTAAACCAAAGCCTTCCAATTCCCGGAGTTCAGGCGGACCGCGAACTGGCGCATCGCCAAATGGCTGCTTGGCTTGAGCGGTCTATAGAGCTCCTTCAAGGCATCCCGTTGTTCCTGTGAGGATTCTAGAAGGGTCCCATAAGCTTTCTGCAAGTTTGGTTTCTGGGAGTTTGGCGGTTTAGGGAGGTTTGGAGTTCGGGTTTCGGGTTGAGGGAGTTCTAGCTGGTAAATCAGCATTGGCACGCATACCACAGTTCTGTCCGAACCTCCTTAAGACACAACATGCACTTTGACAGAACGACTCGTCTGGTGGTCTAGGCGCTGGAAAGATTTTGGGGCAGAGTGAGGTTGTACTTTTGTTTTACATGCAAACTTCTTAGACCTTGCAGCCCCAGCGGCTCATCAGCAAGCTATGAGCTCAACAGCTTGCAGTCCGTCTTACTAGTACGGAGCTTGGGTGAATGTGTGTATGTTTGGTGACCTCGTCTTGCGACCGGTTCAACTGAGGCCATACTCAGCATTCCCGCTTCCGAGCTGCCATGGAACAGGGCTATTCTACCCAACTTCTTCTTGCTATTTGCGTTTGTGTGTCTGTGTGTTTGTTTGCTCGTGGCTTGCTATTTCAACTTTCAGACATCAAGACGCCGGCTTTGTGCTTAGGCTTGGCAGGAAAGGGTTTCGAGTTTCGGGTTGGGTGAGGCCCCAAAGCCTAAACCCTCAGCGCTGGACACAACGTGGAGGGGTGTCAACCCTGAGCCCTAAACCCTGAACCAATCAACGCAATAATGTAGGGGCCTAAATAATCACCAAAACTATTCTGGGGGTTCCTGATTATAACTATGGTAAAATTCTAATGATTAAGGCCCCTATATTATGCCCAAGATCCTGGGTTCGCCTGCAAACCAGGTGAGCAAAAATGAATTGATGGCCCGACTTGCATACAGAGAATTTCGCGCGTGTGTGTATGACTTCTTTCCTTATTACACATGTAGGTGGGTAAGTAGGTAAGTATAAACTGTTGTGTGTCTATAGATGCTTGTAGGCACACGCATGCTGACATGCATATAAGCATATGTACATGCATACCATACAGAAACTGATTCACAGGTGTATGTAGGCACACCTGCATGCAGGTACCTATACTGTCACATTTGTGTAAATATGTGTAAACTTGTAAGCATATGCGTCTATATGAATATACAGGGGTATAGATTTATGTAAGGGTAGTTACAGGTAAATGTAGCAACAATGCATGTATGTCTATCTATCTATATATATATACACATACACACACACACACACACACCTGCATACATGCATACATACCGTCTTTCTTACATTACTTAAGTGTAGGCATTCGTTTTGAGGGTCTGTCGCATGTCCCTCTCAAGCGTGTTGATCACAGTTACATACATATTTTGTGCCTGTTGAAATTCAGGTTTATGCGTTCGGACGTACGTACCGTTAAGCCGTCTTACGACGGGTTGATTTTCGGGGAGATCTTGTTAGTGATGTTGCCGAGCTGTCTGATGTTGACCGCATCAGAGATCTACTATGGTATGATGTTGGAAGGAGTTGGAAGAATAACACTTTGCCAGGACTTCGCCAAACTACAAGCGCTACGTAGTGCTACGATAGTTGGCCTTATCTGAGCTTCATTTTGGTCATGTACCCTGCTTGTTCGTGTTTGCGAATTCCTCTTGAACGTCTCGCTTTGCAGATCATGAGTTCCCTTGCACAAGGGGTTCCAGAGTATGGAACCCTAAACCCTGAACCCTAAGGCCTTTGTCAGAGCAGGGTTGCTTTCCGGGTTCCCTGGGAGGGTTCATCTAAAGGGTTGCTGTAAGGGTAGCTATAAGTGCATCAGCTCACTTTGCGCGGTCGCTGCTTGTCAAGATGTCATTGCTTGCACATGCACCGTGCACCTGTGCAGCATTATCTGTCCACACCGTCTTTGGTAAGCGGGTTCAATACGACCGCAGCTGTGATGACATCGCAGCTTGTAAACCTTGTTTCTTTTTGCTCCGTCAACTCCATGGACATTTTGCAAGTTTGTCCGGCCTCTCACGGCGCATTCAGTGGTAAGCTGCTACGGCATTTCGGACGTTGAGCTTCTGATTCGCAGATTGTTTTGGTGCCCGAACAGAACCAGAGAGCCCTCTGCCGAGAACGCGTCCTGACTTGGGGAATCCTCCGCGACCATACTGTACTTACCTATAGTCTCCATTGTAGTTCCTTTTTGAGGTTATCTTATAGGATCCTTAATATATACTTGGTTAAGCCAAAAAAGGAACTACAGTGGAGACTATAGTGCCGCTGAGGCTTACGTGGAAAGATGCCGTTACTTCACCGTTCTTTGCCCACACGTCCGCCACGTGACGCAGGAGCCATGACGACAGCCTGAGTTCTCGGAGACGTCCTATAGAATCTCCGAGTTTGATATCAGCTGCGCCCGATGGTCGAGTCTCCACATCCTTTGAAACACATGAACCTGAAACTGTGGAAGCATCCTGTGGGCTTCTTGGATTCTTGCGGTCCGCATGAACCTCAGAAAGAAGGCCAGGCGTGACAGCACAGTAAGAAAGATCCATTCCTAAGCCCCCAAAACCGGGAAGGACACGCTACTCAGCCGACGATCTTGGGCGAGCAGAGGATGGTGCCGGCTCGAGAGAGTATGCAAGGACGGAGTTTCGGTTGAGGGTGTTCAGCATCTGCGTGGATAAGGGCACTGCAACCGGCTGCAGGGTTGGACGTGGCTGACATGGCCCGAGCTGCGAAATTGCATCCTCAGACCTGCAGCGCGGTACCCTGGATCCTAAAGAAATTATGTTCACACGGTGTGGCCTTTCTACTGAGAGTGCAACTCTTTTAGCACCAACCAGTTCTTGTCTCTTGATGCTAGAAGACAAGTGCGGGGTTCTAAACCCTAAGCCCTACACCNNCCTAGTTTCCTCAGAGACAGAGATGTAGCCCATGGGATTCTGCTTGAGATAGGAGCGGCTCTGCTACTGTTCTTCAGCCCCATTTCGTAACCCTTACGTATAGCAGCTCTTATAGCCTCCCGTGTAGAACTCCTCGTGGTATTTGCTTTCGGTGTCGCACGGCGTTTTGTGTTGGTAAGCGTGCAAGATGAAGGCTTACGTTCAACACAAGCTGGTTGTACATCCCGAAACGGTCTTATGTTCATACAAGGGCCTACATGATTACCGTTGCTATTCCTTGTATGGGTCCTTACTGGAGCTGAGTTACAAGTTATAACTGTACCGCGATATGCCCCCCCCCCCCCCCAC
>CAJNDV010033072.1:20924-37043 GCA_905221635.1 Symbiodinium sp. CCMP2456
CTACTACTACTACTGCTAGGACTACTACTACTACTACTACTACTACTACTACTACTACTTCTAGTACTACTACTACTACTACTACTACTACTACTACTGCTGCTGCTGCTTCTACTACTACTACCACTACTACTACTACTACTACAACTACTACAACTACAACTACAACTACAACAACTACTACTACTACTACTACTACTGCTAGTACTACTAGTACTACTAGTACCACTAGTACTACTAGTACTACTAGTACCACTAGTACTACTAGTACGACGACTACTACTACTACTACTACTACTACTACTACTACTACTCGGACTACTACTACTCCTACTACTAGCCACCCCCCCAGCTACCAACTGCACTTCGTCATTGTCACCAACATCATCACCACCAACATCACGAAAAAACCGAACACATTTCATCACCAACATCACAAAAACAGCAAACACATTTCATCACCTTTCATCACCAACACCACCAAAAGTATTGTAAATACCGAGTAAAAGCTGGGTTGTGTGCTCACGAAAAAGCAAACACATTTCATCACCAGCATCACCAAAAAGCAAGTACAATTCATCATCAACATCACGAAAAATCAAACACGTTTCATCACTTTTCATCACCAACATCACCAAAAGTACTGTAAATACCGTGTAAAAGCGGGGTCGAGTGCACAAGTACTGTAAATACCGAGAAAAACGTTCCCCCAACCGATTTCGAGTTTTCGCTGCAAGCCGTGCGAGACTCAAAGTTTAAGACGCGCAGTCCAGAAGTAGGGGTGGCAACTATATAAGAAAGTACGACATCACGAAAGTGTTGTAAATACCGAGTAAAACGGCTCTTGTGGTGATATTGTTGGTTGTGTTTGCGTCGCACTGTCGTCATGAGCCGAGTTTGCAAACTCGGCAAGTCGATTTTGAGGCCGTACATGACGAAAGTGCTGTAAATACCGAGTATAACGGATGTGCTCTTAAAATGGATTTTAGCAAGTGTAGTTGGGGGGGGTCCTACTACTAGTACTACTACGACCATTACTGATCCCCGTTTTGTTTTTTTTTTGATCCTGATTTATTTTTTTGATCCGTAACCCCTAGATTTTTCCCCAGCTTCGTTGCATACCTACTGCGTTAATTTTTTTGATCCTGGTTTTAATTGTTTTTTGATCTTTGTGGTTTAATTTTTTTGATCCTCATTTAATTTTTTTTGATCCCTCACCCAACCCTAAACCCTAAGCCCTAACGCTAAGCCCGAACCCTAAACCCGAAGCCCTAAACTCCAAGCCTTAAACCCCAAGCCCTAAACCCCAAGCCTTGAACCTTAAACCCTAAACCCCAAAACCTGAACCCTAAGCCTTAAACCCTAAGCCCTAAGCCGTAAACCCCAAGCCCTGAAGACTAAACCCCAAACCCTAACCCCCAAGCCCTGAACCCTAAAACCTAAACCCAAACACCCTCATCCCTCAACCCTAAAGACCCTCACAGGGCTCCTAAACCCCAAGCCCGGAACCCCCAAGCCCTGAACACTAACCCCTAAGCCCTAAACCCTGAGGCCGGCCTACGACTTCGTTCCAGGCTTTCAATCCGAAGCCAAGGATCCGGCGGAGTATCTCCTGGCGCAGATCCTTGGCCTGAGGGTTGGGTTGGGTAATTGGGGGTTTGGGGTTTAGGGTTTAGGGGGTTTAGGCTTTAGGGGTTTAGGGGGTTAGGGTTTAGGGATTAGGGGGTTTAGGGTTTAGGGGGTTTGGGGACGAGGGGGTTTGGGGTAGAGACGGACCCGCAGATGGGGAAACTTCTGCTTCGGCGGGTGTGCGGCTTTATGCACTTCTTTTCTTTAGTGGCTGCTTTGGCAATACAGAGGTGCGAAGAAATAGAATATCCTTGTAGTTCCTGTTATAAGTCTGCAAGCATACTACAAGGGACCCCAGCACCCTGTTCCAATGGTTAGGGCCCTAAACCCTAAACCCTAAACCCTATTGTCTGTGCGCTCCTCTGGGATTCGTGGTGGAGTTGTCTTCCGATTTACGCCTGCCTTGCGAGGATCCTCGCAGGCAGTCGAAGGTTCCTGTAAATGGGCTCCTTTATGTGGGTGGTTGTCAAAATTAGGGTCCCTTTTTGGGTACCCTAAATATTAGGTGCCGTATTGTGTTACGGACCCAAAAAGGCGGACCATCATTTTGACAACCACCCAATGTGCGGAAGGTGCTTTGGTTCAGAGTTGTGTTGTCCGGTTTCCTATGCCAGGTTTCTGTCTTTGCATGATCCTGTTCCGGAGTTCCGGCTTCACTGGGTGACATCATGGAGGTTGTGGGGTGCTTCGTTACCTTGAAATGCCCACTTCATCGCGCCCGTAACCGAACATAGGTTCGGCAACACAACAACCTGCTATCAAGAATTCGGTCGGGCAACCGCCCAGATAGTTTCTTCATGACTCACGCCATCTTCAGCGTCCAGAGGCAGATCCTCGAGCTGTCAAGCCTGTAAGAATAAGTCGACATGGTCTCCGCCTATAATAACTATAGTCCCGATTATAGTTCCAGTATCATATATACCGTACACCCCACAAGTTGTGTGCTGACCATTAAGGCGACGACAGCGGCCGTAGTATTTAATTCTCATTACTCCTTAAGAGTTCTTTACCATGTCACAGGTAAATCTCTCAAAACCCTGTTTGAGGCCTCCTTTTCTTGCGTTTGCACCCGCAGGCCCTCGAAGCTAGACCGAGAGGCTGCCATGCTCGAAGCAGATCAACGCCTACAGCTCGAAAGCCTGAGACCATGAACCCTACCTATAGTCTCCATTGTAGTTCCTTTTCAGGGTTACGTTATAGGGCCCGACACATATCAGCTACCGCTGTAGGATCAAAACTATGAAAGTGGTTAGACCAAAGAAGTAGGAACTACCATGAAGACTATAAGTAGACCTTGGTTGTTTTGATGTCCAGAGGTCAACAAAGGCATTCAAGGGCTGAGGGCCCTAATATAGGTAGGCTTCCTTGTCATGGTCATAGTATAGGAATGTATCATGTACCCCGTAAAGTATAGTGACAGCTTACTAGTTTAATGTATTATAAACTCCAAAACCCTGTTTTTATTACTGAGGACCTTATATGAAGCCTTCTGACGATGCTTGGAGCCAACCCTGCGTAGCCCCACTCCAATGCAAGGTTCATGCACCCTAAACCCTAAACCCCAAACCCTAAACCCACTCCAATGCGAGGTTCATGCATCAGAACTGTTTTACGGGCTTCCTTGACCGTGACTCGGCCAGAAGAGAGCTCCGGGCTGAGCAGTAGGGTCTAGGGCTTAAGTGATGGTTTGGAAGCATCAAGAGTATTGTTATATAAAAGACTTGACTTATATTAAAACCCTCTTGAAATTCAGTTGTAGAAAAAAATGATTTACCTCAAAACCTTACTCTGATTCATTATTGGGGCCTCTATAATATTGTAGTGTGCATGTAAAGTATCTGTCATGGAAGCACATGTCACATCTACTCTCACAAGAAGCCCCAACAAGTGCCTTGCTTAGAGCTCCTTATGCTGATTTGCTCGCAAACGTCCGTTAATTCAGTACATGTCTTTGTCTACAGGTAATTGCTCTATAGATAGATAGATAGATAGATAGATAGATAGGTAGGTAGGTAGGTAGGTAGGTAGATAGATAGATAGATAGATATGTATATATATATATATATGAAGATATCTATATCTATGTATGTATGTGTATTTAGATATGAAGCTTCATTTTCATTGTTGATCCATCCCCTGAGCTTTGTGTCGAGGCAATGAGAAGGGTTGGACGCCGCTTTGCTACGCGGCATTGGTCGGGGATCCGCTGCTCGTTTACTCCCTTTTGCAGGAGAAGGCCAGCTCGTGATGAAGACCCTACACCCTAAAGCCCTCCCTAAACCCTAAACCCTAAACCCTAAACCCTAAAGCCCTACACCCAAAGCCCTTGAGGGTTTGGGGTTTAGGGTTTAGGCCCGGCTGAAGAACGGCAGAGGAGGCAATGCTGGCAGTCATCAAGTCCGGTTTCAAAAGGGTTTAGGGTTTAGGGTTTATGATGAGGATCGTCAATGTGATGATGTCGAATGCCTCAATGGTGACTGCGATGAAGATGAGTAGAAGGTTGCTTAAGTGTTTACAGACCTCCATGTAGGATCTTTGAACAGGCGGACCCAAACGATGCCATCTCGGAGCCGGAGCCCCTCTGCCAATTCGCAGCGCAGACATCCGCACTGCACATGTGGCTCGGGCAGCACCTAAGATCTCAGAGCGCCTTGCTCTTATTCGATGTGCATAGAATGCCATGATGCTGAGCACCGAGGTGCGCGTTTTTGAAGCGCAACGAGTCCCTCAGGTGCGGGGGCTGGTTGGCTGTGTATATTCAGTGTAGATTGGGCTCGGGCGACATTAGTGTCCATATCGTTACTTGCTTAGTGGTGATGCTACCAGATGCTAATTACCATGTTGAAGTTTTCATCTTTATGTAGTGCTGGCTTGCCAGGAATCGTAGCCTCAAAAGTAAGCAAAACTTAGGCTCTGCTTGTGGATCTCGGTGATACTCGTATCCTAAACGCCCGATGCCCGGTCTTAGACTCAGATACGATTCATGCTCCAAGCTGCCTCTCCGAGGGCTCCGGCTGCAAGCCCCTAACCCTGAAACCTTGCATCCTGAAATCGTCACATAGATCCCAATTTTTCGATGATCATACGCCTAAACCCGAGCATGGGCCTCCTGACTTTCTTTGAGCACCTCCAAACTGTGCACCGTAGTCATGGTAGATGTGCAGATACACAGATAGGTAGATAGATAGATAGATAGTTAGTGAGTTAGGTACATAAACAGGTAGAGAGATAGAGGAACAGAGAGGCAGCTAGATAAGCAAATAGATAGGTGACAGCTAGACAGACAGATCCGAGCTCCCTAGCAAGGGTAGACACGTAGGCAGTATGCAGGTAGGTACATAGACAGGTAAGGGCTAGAGGTATAGATAGATAGTCTGATAGATAGATAGATGGACCAATACGGCTGATGCCCGTAATCCTGCATGACTTTGAACATCCCTACGATTCCCCTGCTACCCCTAATTTTAATATTGCTTTGATGCAGCGGCTGGAAAAGGCCCTGCTCGAATGCAATAAAAATACTGCATGACCCCGTGGGGATAAAACATTGAATTCAGGGGCTGCAGGGAAATGGATAGCGCGACATGGAACATGTACGATGTTTTAGGTCGTTCAGGATTTTGGGCATCAACAATAGATGGATAGATAGATAGATGGATTGGGGTAGACAGATTGATTGATTGGTTCGCTGACAAAGAAATTGATTAAACTGGTAGATAGGTTGACAGATAGACATACCAGAGGGCCTTCAGAACAAAGACAAGTATCTAATATCTGTATCTATGTCTAGATTAGGTCTAGATCTACATCTATGTCTGTGTCTGTATCTATGTCTATATGTCTACTTCTATCTTTATCAATATATATATATATATATTTCTTTATTTATTTCCAGATCTGTGCTTTATTCGGGTCCATATCTGCAGAAGTGAATACATATGGGTTCATGAACACCTAGGGGAAGAGCCCCGAACCCAAAGCACACACACACACACGTTCTTTATACCATAGTATGTATACTACAATGTACAGTGCTACAACATACTATACTATACCATACTATACCATAAGATACCAGTATACGATGTTGTACTACAGTATACTACCAGATACTATACATGAATGCCAGCCGTGTGATGGTGGCATTAACAGGATTCTTCTCGCTTCGGGCGCGGATGTGCAACCTGACCGATCTTCACATTCGGGGTTGAGGGTTTAGGGGTTTAGGGGTTTAGGGTTTAGGGGGCTTAGTGCATTGCAGTCCCTGCTCAAAAAAAGGGTTTAGGGGGTTTCGTGGGTGTGTGGTGGTGCAGTTTGAGGATGTCTGAGGGCACTGACCACCTGAAAGGAGGGCCCGGCCCAGAACTCCGAAGCCCTTAACCTGTATAGGGGTTCTAAATTAGGGTCCCTGTTGGGGTCCTTTGTATAACGGTTACTATGTTGGGGACCTAAAGAAGGACCTGAAGCCCTACTCATAGGCCCTACAGTAGTTCTTTTTGGGGGGTTCATTTATAAAATCCTATAAGCTAATCCCCAAAAGTAACTAGTATGGGGCCTATGGGTAAAACCCAGAAACTCCGTGGTCACTGTCCGAGCGCCAAAACGGCCAGAAACCGCTCAAAGCAACCAGGGCCCTGGCTGAACATCCCGTCCGGCTGGGGGATATGAAACTTGAGAGTCCGGTATCCCCCGAAACCCTAATCCCAAAACCCTAAACCCTTCAACGGCTTTGGGTTCAGAGTTTCGGTTTTTAGCATATGGGTTTCAGCTAGAGAAATAGAAACCCGGCTGTGTGCGTGCTGCGGTTCGGGGATGGGGCTTTCCGGGAAGAGCCGAAATCTGTGACACGGAAAGGAGGCCATGAACCTTACCAGAGCCCCAAACCCTCGTAGACTTGTAGACATGTAAGCCTTGGACGGACCTTTCAAGGAACCATGCCGATGGCTACGGCGCCAATGCACTTCACTGGGCAGCTGTAGCCGACAATGCCGAAGGTCAGAAGCAGACGGGACCAGGTTTCCAGGGTTGGGCTAAGCCTTATAGGGTCTAGGGTCTAGGGTTTAGGGTTTAGGGTTTAGGGGTTTAGGGTTTAGGGTTTAGGGTTTAAGGTCTGTGACATTTCAAGTGGTGCACAACTTGTTCTTGTGTGTTAAGTTGTCATTGTGTGACTTGAAAGGCGCAATCAAACCCACGACATCGAGCAAGTGACCTTGAAACCTTAACGACCTTACCTGGCAAGTCCGAGTCGTGAGAGCAGAAACCCAACCCTAGAGGGTTTAGGGCTTTGGGTTCAACCCTAAACCTCACCGCGGGTTTAGGTCGCTAAGATCACGGTTTGAGGTAAGGGTTGGAGACGCCAACAACAATTTGCCCGAGGTGGTCTTGTGATGCATGCCAAGGATTGAAAATTTCGAGCCGCATGGGAGGACGTGCTGCGAAAGTCGAACACCTAGCCGTAGTACCCCCGTCAAACTCCTTGAAGCTATGTCCCGACCGCACAACAGACGCGGAACAACCTTGCTTTGCAAGAGCTGGACGAGTGCAGTCGCGAGCATAAGGGTACTCTCTCGACCCAGTACAGGCGCCAAGCTCGACCCGAGCCCCGCCATGCATGTTTTGGGCTGTTACGCCTCCGGGAAACAGCCTGAGCCTGACGTCCCTGCACCCGAGACTACCTTCGAATCTTTCCCTTGAGACCTCATTTCTTGGTTGTGGCCTCCGATTGATGGGGTGAGTCTTCGAATCCGGGGCGCGAAGTTGAAGGTTCCTGTAGGATGAGGATCCTACTCCTACCCTTTAGGGTCCATCTCGGGACAAAGAGTTCCAAAGCCTAAGCCTAAGCCCTAAACCCTGAAATTCACCCGGCACCCTGGGCAGGAATTCAGATCTTGTGCGATGCGGGCCTCGGATGCCACGTGCCGAACATGCTTGGTGCCTTGGGTCTGCAGAGCAGCTTCTTTCGTTCTGGGATCCTGTGCCATTTCGTGGCTGAGCGATCCCAAACAACTTAACATAAGCCCTGATGCCTCAAACTGCTGTATGCCTCCACCGAGCAGCTACCGACATTTCTTCGGTCAGCAGTCTAGAGAGTTCAGTACACGCAGCGAGTTCAACACGGGCTCCACTTCGTGATTTTTGTCGGGTGGTGGTATGGTTTGGATTCAGAGCTCGGAAAGGGTGGCATAGGGATTAGATAGCAGCTGTAATGTGCGTTTGGCGATCATGAAATTAGGACGCTTTGGATCAAGCGGTGCCTGCCACGCGCACACTGCTTGCATGCGAAGGCACGCTACTGAACCCGAATTATACGGCCGAAAACGAGCCCCTTATCAGCCACGAGACGGCGTTGTAAGTTCATAATATGTGTTTACAGACTCTTATACTGCCACCGGCATCGAAGGTAAGACAGGTAAGGGCAGCGAATATGGGAGCCCCAAAAGTTAGCAGTGTTCTTCATCTCTGTGAGCCCTATACAGCTCTCGAAGATGAGGCAGGACACGAAATACCACAAAAACGCCCCGAGCCCTCCCACTCCAGTCCCACTCCGAAAATGGGGCTAGTGATCATCCAGAACTCGTGGGTTGGGCTTACCCAGAAACCCCATATCGCGTACTTCGCCGGAACATACCCAAACCCTAAATTTTGTCTACCTGCGACTTCAAAAGGTTCCAGGGTTTAGTGTGGCATTATGAACCGTTGCCTCTCAACCATGGATCTCAACTCTGAGCTGCAAATAGTTTGTAGAGTTGTAAAGTCCTGGCTTAGATGATTCCAGAAATCCTGGAATACAGCCCTAATGAACCCTACTACATGTTACCTTTTTCAAAGACATGGCCGCGTTTAGTCCAGAAGCCCTAAGCCCTAAAGCACAGCGGAAGCACAGCGTGGATTTGAGGCTACTCACCCTTTGCCATGGCTTGTGCCGGGGGCGGGGTGGAAGCCATCCAGGACAGCTATACCCATATGCCCCATAGTAGTTCATCTTTTTTTCTTTTTTTTTACCCATAGGCACCATAATAATTCCTTTTTGGGATTACCTTACAGGATTTTAAATATGAGCCCCAAACAGGAGCTACTTTAGGGCCCATGGGTATAGACTATTTTTAACGGGCTTGATCCCGTATGCAATCTTCAGGTTTGCAAGGGTGTTTCAGAGGTCTTCGGCTAGAGTCCCATGTTTTCTTTTGTCTTTTGTCCACGTGTTTTCTGTAGTGCTGAGTGGGTCCTGATCTCTGACAAGGCGGGTTAGCCGAAACCATAGAATGCGAGACTACTTGTAAGCCCAAACAGACCCAAAACCCAAAACCCAAAAAACGCAAGGTCTTCTTGGGAAACCGCAAACCCTAGAATTAAAAAGACCCTAAACCCTAAACCCTAAACCCCCCAAAAAAGGCAGCGTATGGGATTCCCAGAACTCCTCCAGAGGAGCTCATCGCCTACGCCTCGCGGGAGGAGCTGGCGGAGGGGCTGCACGCAGCACTCCTACATGGAGGCCGGTTTAGGGTTTAGGGTTCAGGGTTTAGGGTTTAGGAAATCCGGCAGGCCTGTTCAACTTTTCGGGGTTTAGGCTTTCAGAAGCTTCTGAAACTGAGTTTAGACTCCTGATTGGTACCCCTTATCATTGAGGGCCAATGTAAGGATTAGGGTTTAGGGTTTAGGGTTTAGGGTGTACTAAAATCCTGTGCAGGAGGGAGGGGTTGATTAATCAGGGTCTAACACCCTAAACCCAAAGCCACCCTGGAGGTGCATCAGCCAAGGTGGTCTCCGTCTTGGTGGCGGCAGGTGTGGCGGCCCGATCGGAAAGATACCAGAGAGTACTGAGATTGCTTGAAGGTCTCGGCCCATACCTTAACCCACCAGAACCTAATTTTTTTGTAGGTTCCCCATAAATCCCATATTAGGGTTTATAATAGCAACCTGCAAAATAGTGGGTTTTGGTAGGTTAAGGTAGTGTTTTCGCAGATTTGAGGAGGTGGGTCTTGTCTTGGTCTGGTGAGGATAGTTCAATTGGGGCTGAGGATTTCCGATGCGCGGTGTTCGGGGCATAGGTTGTCCTGAAGCGGCTTTCGGTACCTTTCGCGGCGTTGTTCGCTCTTGGCAGGTTTAGGTGGGAGTAACAACTCCTCGTTTGCTTGTCAATGCACCAACATATATCTACATTGTGAGTCTTAGTCTCGCGGCACCTAGTACTTTCACTTTACCAGCCCAGTAGCCCTCAGTGAGTAGCCCAAACGCTAAACTCCCTATGTAAGCGCTTACATTCAGCACTCCCAGAGAACCCAATACCCCATAATTAAGGAATATACCTCAAGTCATCATATCAAGGCCTCTATAACTTAAGGTATATTCCTTAATTTAGGGCTATTGGGTTCTCTGGGCTGAAACATGAAGCTGAGAACAACCTGGAACCGGGTGGTTCTGTTCGATTTCGCTCCCGAGCCTTCCTCTTAGAAGCATGTAGATTGTAGAAGCCGCTTTATGTTTATATAGCGAAACCTTAAAAGCAAAGGGTGTAGAGCCCCCCATAGAAATCCTTACAGAAGCCTTTGCAGTAGTCAGCAGAAAGCCTTAGGCCCTAAACCCTGATAGGAACCTAATCTCTTGATTCAAGCAGAATTCCTGAAGCCCCAAACCCCCAACCCTTAACCCCTAAACCCTAGACCCCTAAACCCTAAACCCACTGAACCCCTACACCCTCAAGCCTAAATACTTGTAAGGATGTGAACCATCAGCTCACCAAGCCGTTGCTGAGTCCACTTGGAGCACCTTTGGTTGCAGAGGAGAGGCAAATAAAGCTGGGTAGGGTTTATGGCCGTTCGGGTTTAGGTTTCAGGGTTTAGGGTTCAGGGTTAAGGGTTTAGGGATAGCGCTTAGGGTTTCGAACAAGGCGGCTTAGCTTTTAACTATCAGGATTAGGGTCGCCACTTCGGTCTGAGTCTCGGGAGACCCTAAACCCTCAACTCCAGAGCCTACCCCTCAACCCTACTTAGGGTTTAGGGTTTAGGGTTTAGGGCCTAAGCCCGAAACCCTACACCTTCAAGCCTCCCCCAATAAACCCAACCCTAAACCTTCAAGCCTCCCCCAATAAACCGTAAACCCCACGCTGTGTGCATACCCTAAACCCCAAACCCTTGACTAGCAGCCACGAATTCAAAGCCAGGGAGCCGGGAGGCCCTGAGATCTCAAGCGGATGAAGGCTACCTTCCAAGAAAGGATTTAGGGGTTTAGGGGTTCAGGGTTTAGGGTAACTCCTCGGCCGCGAGTGCGACGGGTTCCGGGGCAAGAGAGTTGTCTAGCATGTCGGCAATAGGCAAAAAAGAGTACCATCTGCAAACCCTAAACCCTAAACCCTAAACCTGTGGTAATGGCAACTGCTTTCTCCAGCCTGCGAGGTACTCTTTGCTTGTCTGAGCCTGCGCCACCGTTGGAGCCCATCTCGCCTCAGTACCTTTGGCCGTGGTTTCGTGGGGGGGGCTGGGGGGGGTGGGGGGGGCTGGGGGGGGTGGGGGGTGGGGGCTGGGGGGGGGTGGGGGGTGGGCATAGAGGCAGATGTCGCAACGAACATGAGCACGTTGCTGATGATCACGGTCTTGATGCTGACGCTGACGTCGGTGCCGCTGCTGTTCATGGTGCGGTGCTGAATGGTGTTGTGGATGCTGAAGATCTCTGAAGATGATTGAGATATGTTGAGATGGTGGGGGTAATGACAGTGAGTGTGAAGCGAATTGTGATGATTGTGGTGGTGGGAAAGATGATGGAGATGCTTTTTTTGTGGCGTGGTCGTTGTTGATGACGATGGTGACGATGCAGTTGGATGGTAGAGGTGGTGATGATCATGATGATCATGATGATGGTGATGATCATGATGATGATGATGGCGAGGCCCTCGAGCCAAAGCTTAAGGTAGGCCTCTTCGTGCAGCTCCTTCTCGTGAGGAGTACCCTATGAACCCGGTTGCCTATGTGGCAAGTCACTGGGTTTAGCGTTTCGGTTTAGGGTTGAGGGTCCCCATACAACACTGGTATAGTAACCCCTGAGCCGTTGAGGGAACGGGACTTTCTTCATGGCGTAGCATGGGCTTGAGCAGTTCCCGTCGTGAGGTACCTATGCCTACCACTACAGTGGCGCTACGCCTCTGCCGCTGAGTTCGAAGGGGGTTGCTCCCAGAGACTCCAATATCCCTTCATTAATTGTAAAGTATTTTCCTTAAATTAAGGAAATACTGTAAATCATATTAGGGATCCTATTATAATTTAAGGTATATTCCTTAATTAGGGGATATACTTTAAATCATATTAGGGATCCTACTATAATTTAAGGTATACTCCTTAATTAAGGGATATTGGAGTTTCTGGGGTGGTGGCTTTGAGTTCGAAGCCCACGGTCCTGGGGAGTTCTTACCTTCAGGGTTCGTGGAGTTCGACTTCGGTGAGTTGGGCCTACCCATAGGTCCCATAGTAGTTCCTTTTTGGACTTCATATTTAGAATCCTATAAGGTAATCCCAACCCATAGGCACCATAGTAGTTCCTTTTTGGGCTTCATATTTAGAATCCTATAAGGTAATCCCAAAAAGGAACTGCAATGGGGCCTATGGGCAGTTGGGCATCTCCGAACCCCGAAATTCCCGAGATGTCTGCAACTGGGAGGCTCCTGTAGGCCCTCTGCTCGGCGAATCGTAGCATTCATGAACGAAGGGTTTAGGGTTTTAACCCTAAGCCCTAAACCCTAAACCCTAAACCCTAAACCCTCTACTCGGGCCTATGCGTCACAAACCCACGAGTCAGCGGGGATCTTTCCCCTCAAAGACGACAGCTCCCTGCTATAACTCGGTCGACCAGCTTGAAAACATTCAGCCCCCCACATGGGGGTTTCCGAAAATAGGGGGTACCTTATTTGGGGTCCTTATAATAAGGATCCTATTATTTGGGGTACTATATTAGGATCCCCTATTTTCGGAAACCCCCAGATCATGCTGTCATCACCTGATTTTTTTGGCAAGCGCTTGCATAGTTTCTGGTAGCCAAACAGGGCCAGAAGCATGCCTCTATAAGCCCAAACCCAGCTGTAGCCCCTGCGCCCTCAACCGTGCACGTGTCGACTGCGCAGACAATAAAGCGCCCGAAGAAGCGCCAACCGGACCTCGAAGCGGAGCCGCTGCAGACCCCGAAAGAGCAGGCCATGACTGGGGGAAGTATACTAGATGATACTTAGGGTTTAGGGTTAAGGTGTTTAGGGTTTAGGGTACGTAAATATACTACGGTGTGTGAATTTTGAGTTCGAACATGCAGGGAGAAGTGCATACGCAGCCCCTGTGAATTGAGACTTAATTAGGTTGTTGCCTTTCCTTGGGGCGCCAGTTTTCTAAGTATTGGTCGCTGGGTTGTATATTATGTGGTCAGTAACCTACTATTAAGTAAGTGGAGCTCAGGGGTTTGTTTGTATTTGACGCTACTTCTTGCTTCTAACTTTTGCCCCGCCTCGGTCCCCAGACACCCAGTGCCACGGTGTCTGTTTATTCTAAATCGAAAGACCGGTGCATGATCCCTAGTCCTACAGCTCCGCCATCTAATTGGCTAAACCCCAAAAAAGGAACTACAATGGAGACTATAGGTAAGCCCTAAACCCCTAAACCGCAGACCCCTAAACCCTAAACCCCCAAAGCCATCCTAAGAACCCTAGACAACGACACCCCCCAACTGCGCAAGGCCACACTCAGCCCGCTGTCTGGAAAAGAACGAAGATCTTCCAGACCTCCCCAGGCGCCACAGAGGGTTTAGGGTTTAGGGTTTAGGGCTGAGTATGAGTATACTGTTCCTGTTATTTATTTAACGTACATTTAGAAGCACTGAAACGGTTTGTGATTACGATTACAACTGCTATCACTGTTGCTACTTAATTACTCTGAGTTTCTATTGTTGCTACTATTACAGTTGCTATTACTGTTACTGTCACTATTACGAGTACTATGGCTATTTACTACTACTCTTGCTATTATTCTCAGGGTTTAGAGTTTAGTTTTGGGGTTTAGAGTTTAGGGTTCAGGGCTTAGGGTGTAGGGTTTAGGGTGTAATATATACAGGAACCTGATTTTAAGAAACCTGGGTCCTCACCAGACTTCTGTGTAGGAATCCTACAATTTGCGTGTTTTGTTTGGGCCGGGGTGCGTTTATCAGGTTCCTGCAGAAGCGTTCAGGGTAATTTAGGGCTTAGGCGTTAGAGTCATGTAGGGTATAGAAGCCTTTTGGGTCATGTAGGCTGCTGGATCGTTTTCGTGGTCCTTCTGCGTCATCTCCGCGAGTGAATCTCGGAAACCGTAAACGACTCCTCGCCGGTTGGCGGGTTACGGCTTCTGAATCTCAAACCAGGAGGCATGGGCGCATACCCACCCCGAGAAGAGCACCAGACCGGAGAACCAATCATGACTTCTCTTCGGGGATTTGTGTTCCCGACACCCTATAAACCCTAAACCTCGAACCCTAAACCCTGAACCCTAAACCCTAAACCCTAGTCCTTCTGTTGTATAGTATTGGAATGAAGCTTCAGGAGCACCTGGTAAGCCGAATACTGAAGCACACAGCACATACCATCTAATATAGTTAGCTACGTTGTTTTGGGGGTTCCTGATTGTAAGTAAAGTATAATATTAAGCGCTTCGCGTCGTCCGCCTCGGAACGGCCGTATGCTGGTAGGAAGATATCATGCCAGGTTTATATTTTTGTACTCCTGTGTACATGGAACCCTTCGGCTGAAGTATACAAGTCGCGGCAACCTGAGCCGTCAAGCTGTTCAAGCAGTCTGGAGATGGCGAGAAGTAGATTTGGTTTCGTGGTATTTTGATAGTATATTCATTTGGGACTGCGTGGGGATACGAGTGCAGCTTCAGCCCTCATCCGAAGCCTCACGGTAGGAGGAAGGGAAGGGGCCCAACAGGAGACGCCCGGAGGGAAGGGGGCCGGGCTGGCCAGCGAAAGCGAGCGGAAGGAGCCGAACGGCGGTTACCCTCACGGAGGCGAAATTTCACGCAGACCTTGGAGCTCATTTATGGGTTCACACAGACGAATCCTCCCGGCCCCGTTAGGGTGGGGAAGGGATTAAGAGGTGGGGAGTAGAGGGAATCCGAATACGACCTTCTGACCGCTCGCGCTTCGGCGAATCTTTACCAATACTATTGTTTTTTTTTTGGAGGGGGGGGCGGGGGTCCTTAATACATCTATAGCATAAAGGACCCCATAAACCCGATTCTGATTCTTAAGACCCCTCACATATTACCTCTACTACGAGGTGGCTTGGGCACCAAAACCCCATATTGCAGTAGCACCTACATCCGAAGCTTGTAAGAATTAGACCCCTCATATATTATTTACACTACGAGGTGGCTTGAACACCAAAACCCCTATATTGCAGTAGCACCTACATCCGAACATTGCTTGCACTTCTCCCCCGAAGCTTCGAAAGGGAAAGGCGGATCCGAAGAACTCGGACCTTCCAATATCCTTGATCCAAGGAGCATACTTCAAGTTGTAGTTCCTAAACCCTGAACCCTAAACCTTAGACCGTAATATGAATTAAGGCAGGTTCCTGAATGAAGGGATATTGGAAGGTTTGAGAATTGACTGATTTTGTCCGAGGAGCTTGGTATCTACGGCATGGAGTCTCACGAAGAGCCCTCCTTCTTGCCCACGATCTTCAAATCTTTTTCGCAGGCGTACAGTATGGTTCAGGGTGGGTTTAGGGTTTGGGATTTAGGGTTGCCCTGTTCAGCATGGTTCAGGGTGGGACAGGTGAGGACAGCATCGCCACTGCATAAGAAGAGCAAGTGAAGGAGCCGTCGCGAAGGCGACCTCTGCGTGCGAATTCTGTTTGCTCGAGTCTGCAAGTCACCGAGCGGTCGCTGCAGCGGTAGAGAGATGATGCTGATGACATCATACATGACGATAGGGTTGCTGATGGAAGCTGTGAGCACAGTGAGGACATAGAGATGCAGGTGATGTTGTGCAGCAGTCTTTAGATACTTGAGATGCACCCTGGGACACTTGGACTTAAACCCCATCTCTGACCTTTATCCACAAAGACCCTCTGCTTATGCCAGACGGAGCGCAACCTCCACATCAGTGCAGCAAACGCTCATGCGAACCACCTCCGAAAGAGGCAAGGCTCTTCGGGCTCACGGAGTCGAGGATTTGACGTGTTAGAGGTTTAGGGTCGAGGGACCTGTATGGTTTACGTTTGAGGGTTTAGGGTTATGGCTCTGTGTTTGGCTTGCTCTATGGGTAGACGAGGTCCTGCCATACAGGCATCGTAGGAAGAAGCCTACGTGCCGAGAGGCCCGATCATCAAGTGCAAGACCCTGAACTCAGGACACCAAAGCATATAATGTAGGGGCCTAAACAATTACCAACATTATTTTTTGGGGTTCCTTATTATACTGCGCAAATTATAGCGACGTCACGCGACGTCACCTCGAAAATCTCTGAAATTAGCGACCGCAG